>CAXHKU010000120.1:0-62610 GCA_964017125.1 Flabesymbios commensalis
TATTCTCGTACAAGCCACGATATATCGTAGGCTTCTGATTGGTCGAGATGGCCATCTCGACCAATCAGAAGCCTACGATATATCGTAACTTGTACGCGAATACGGCTGCAGGCACACTAAAATCTCAAGTCAACCCCTCGTGCACGCAAGCTATTTTAGGCGAACCATTCCCAGAACTGCATTATAAATTCATAAAAATACAACTGCATTTAAATAATTTAATTGGAACAAAACACCGATTTGATTAGAAAAAGTAATCTGTGCGGATATTTTCATGCACCAATAATAACGCAATCGAGCAACGGCAAGCAGTAGTTACTGCTTGGGCCACTATGGTTTTTTTCTCTGTTTTAGATGAGCGCGCACATTAGATTTAGGCTGCGCATTACCAAAAAAAACATGTGTTTTTTTTCTGCCCAGCGCGCGCATTGAATTGTTGCCGATTTTCGAAAAAAAAAAATTAATTTTGGTAGATAAAAAACTTTCCGAAAAAAATTAAGTTCATTTCAGGAAATAAAAAAACTTTTTTCCAGCTATGTTTTTTTTTGCTTGTTTTTTTCGTCGCCCTCATTAACTTTATTTAAAATAGGTCAAAATTGTTTTTATTTCGTCGCCCTCATTAACTTTTCTAGAAATTTGTCCAATGTTTTTTTTATTTGGTCGCCCTCCGAAAATAGGTGGAATTTTTTTTTTTTCCTAAATGTTTTTTTACCGCCCTCCCTCATTAGATTTTGGATTTTTTCTGATCTAAAACAGAGAAATAAAAACAAGTGGCCTTATACTTGGAAAGTAAACATTTACTGCTGTTCACCTTTGCATATAAATAAAAGCCTGTTCATACTGACGTCCCCCTCCCTCATTTCTAATAATCCCCCCCCCCCTGATCCACTGATTGGATGAGGTCCCCTTCCTCTCATGAATAATTACTTCCTAATCATCTCTGCTTCGGTGAAATCCCCTTCCCTTCACGCATAATAAATATTTCAAAATTATAATATTATTACACAGATGTATATTCTACTGTGAAATTAACAGACAAGGGGTTAGAATCATTTGTTAAATATAATAAGGGGCTCAGATGTGCTTTTACATTTGCTTGTAAGGCTTGGATAGGCTTTGCCATTTGAGCACTGTAGTTTGGGTTCTGATGCACGTGTCGTTTAATTCCCAATTACAGTGATTTGGCTAGTGAGACGAGTTAAAAAGAATAGTCGTGCTTAACGCTTAAAGGGTTAATGCCCTACACGAATACATATTTAACCCTTACAGCGCGGGGATCGACTTTAGACGTCAGAATCTGACGTCTGTAGACGTCAGATTATGACGTCTAAAGTCAATCCCCGCACTGTAAGAGTAAAAATATTTATAATAGCCGTAGATCCATAACATAGGTATTCAAATGAATCAGAAACAGCTAACTAAGACGTTTATGATGATTTCAAATTGGAAAAACCTTTGGTCTTCATAATTTATACACAAGTATTTCAGCGCTTTATGGGTTTGAATGGTATCTTAGAACAATTTTAAGGCTCTGTGAAGCTGTGACAGCATGCAGGACTGGGAAATTAGTGTCTTATTTATTGATAATAATGTTTATGGAATAGGGATTGTTATGTGGTCAAGTATTCGTTTGGTACATATTGAATTGTCTTTCTTTAAATTTGAAACACGACGAAATGAAATGTAGGCCCTATGCAAAATAATGTCATGTAGATTTGCAATGATTGAGTTTCCGCCACCTGCTTGCCGGCCCCGATATTGGTATGAGGCAAACGTGATCCTTGCAAATTCTAGTTGATAGTTCATTTATCAAATTTTATACTCCGAATCTAATTTTCACATACATTTTTTGATAGACTACTCTGTGTTATGTTTTTTCACGTGGAGATGCACGGCGACGGGCAAACCGACCGACCCAGCAAACACGAGACCCTGAGCCATTGCTGGCTCAATGTTAGCCCACCGTCTACGACGCTGGCCTAGCATTGAGCCAACAATGGTTCAAAATCTCGAGCTGGCTAGGAAATCTCGGACTGGGCGTTGTTTTAAACGTGAGAGCGTTGATCTGATACACAGTGAATGAGAAAGACCCAGCAGACAATGAATCAATGTTGGTTCAACCTTGGTCCAACGTCGTAGAAGTTGGACCAGCGTTAAACCAACATTGATTCAATGTCGTGTGTCTGCTGGGTTGGAAGGCTTGGCCGAATATTTAACGAGAGCAAATGAGAAACGAGGCGCCTCGGCCTTCTATTATTGTTCACTGTCACAGCTTGGTTGTGACGTGAACGCAGCAAAACCACAGATTAGTAGTGTACCAGCACGGGCCACAATCAGACAAGCTCCCTCATATCAAGGTTACTCCAGACGAATATCAAAGAATCCTGTTCAGAGTCTTTATTTTTGTGTAGTCCGCTAAGAGGACAGATTAGAATTGGTCTCAACGCTCCCAGTCAAAAACTGTATATATATTAATATTGTAAATATATTTATGGTGAGATATCCATTTTTGGTTGTTGTTTGATTTAAATAATAAAGTAGTTCAAACGTTGGGGTCAGCTCGTTATTCCGACAGGTCGTTATTCCGACAGGTCTATATTCCGACAGGTCGATATTCCGACAGGTCGTTATTCCGACAGGTCTATATTCCGACAGGTCGATATTCCGACAGGTCGTTATTCCGACAGGTCTATATTCCGACAGGTCTATATTCCGACAGGTCGTTATTCCGATAGGTCGTTATTCCGACAGGTCGATATTCCGACAGGTCTATATTCCGACAAGTCGATATTCCGACAGTTCCTTGATGTAAATTGTAATGGGAATTAGTATGTGAGATGAACCACTTTTAATTACGTGTCTGGGCCCAAAAGGTTTGAAGAGTGTTTCTAACTCAGAATTTCATGTTGATCCTGAAATTCCATTTCTTAAATGCCTCACACGCTGCATTTTGTTCAGAATATAGCATTTTGCGTGTTTTTTCATACATAAATGGTAAAATGGCTATTTTAACCAGTGACACTGTTTAAATGTATACATAAGAACATGTGATGCCAAATTAAACTGTCTGATACATGTGATCCAACAATAAGACAACAAATTCAGCGCTGAAACCAACTTTGTACGTCAGAATCTGACGTCAGTCTCAGCACTGGAAGATTAAAAAGTATTAATAATAGCGTTGGACCCATAGCATAAATATTTAAATTAGTCATGGGACATATTCACCCCCGAATTGTTCAAATCGTCACAAAAGCACCAAATTTGGGCCACGTATGGCCACGGCTATAATACTTTTGATTTAACGCGGGAGACAAGCTGCTGAACTCTCGCCGTGGGCGCTTTTTTATACAAATCCAAGGTGGCCGCCATTCAAATTATGGTCATTTCATTGTAAACTAATAGACGTAGAGACGCATGTGATACCACTTTTCTATGGTTTTGGAATATGTAGAATTGATTTATGATGTTTTGAAGTTGATTTGGGAATTATTTAAAACACAAAAATATATGTAAAAGTTATTTCGTCAATATATATACGGCATGATACCGGTTTAAGCGACGCAGATCAGCAATACAATCATCTGTATCAGGCATTGATAACGACCTATCCATGATATTTGCTACCAGAGCCAGTCTTTGGAGTTCCTGTGTATCAGCTATATTAGATAAATTCAAAATGGCCGCTGTTCATAACAAGCCCACGTCATAACTTGCCAACTAATAGCAGTAGAGACACACTTAATAGCATTTTTCTATGGTTTTCATAAACGATTTTAAATATATATTAGTTCCTTAAGGGCAGTGAATATCCTAAAAATCGTACTATTTAAAGGTTCCTACATTAAAGTATATTCTGGTATAGAGTTTCCAAAACATGACTTCCAGTTTAATTATGATACAAATTGCCGCATATATGTGGTCATAATGCCTCATTCTGGACTCTCATATAATATGTTTTAATGATTGTATCTCCGAATGATATTCAAACTGTCGCCATTTGAATTTGTGTAAACACGCCATATGCTAATTTTAGTCACGTGAACGTGGCGTACGAAAGCCGAGCGAGCAGGACACAACAGCTCAGTTGTAAACACACCATCCACACCATCCACATGTCATCAAACAAGAGGGAAATCTCTGCTGCTATTATACAATGTGGGGTGTGTTGAAATCCGTCAATCGGCATCTAGCCCAAGGCCTATTCAACAATATCAATTATATTCGCCCACAATACCCTATATAACTCCACATCCCTTCCCCTGATTGAACAACATAAGACGCAGACACAACAAATCAACCCACGTGACCAAGCCTACTACTGAGAACCAACACATTTCAAAAGACTAGGCTATTATTATTGAACTAAGGTGTTTTCTTAATTTCCAATGCACACAGTGTATTTTAAGGTAGGGTCTAAACTGATAAGTGTACATAAATGATATAGGCCTACAACTCGTGTAGGCCTAGAGTAGTGGCCAGTGGTCTACTACACAGTAAAACCGCACAGTAACTGATTATGCGTACCATATATGGTGATGACAAAGGTAGCTGGTCACAGCCTGTCACAGAAACGAGATGCTGAGGGCATGCTGCATGTAGTGCTGTCTCTGCGGAGCGATAGTGAATGATTTCTCTGAGCAATCTTTTTTTATCTAATTTATAATATTGGACTAGGCCCACTATAACACCCACTTAAAATGCCACCAGACAACAACTCATCGTCATCTCTGAGACTTTGTGTCTGTGAGAACACACGCCTGAGAGTTTTGACAGCTCAGGGCGGTCAGCCACACACCACACATATGGCGCGTGTATACATCATATCACGTGGTGTCTGGCGGCAGCGCGGGCTTTACATAACCTGCCAACGCAGTTGTAGCTGCAGCTGACCACACATTGGTGTCGAGTTTGTCGCAGACAGCATCGGGCTTCTATCTACATGATCTATATAGGTTCCTATCTCAATTCAAGTAATACATATCATCTAACAGTAATAACGTACTGTAGACTGCTCGACTTTGAAAAACGCTAGGCTCACTTGAAAAATCATAAACCTAGGCCTATGATCATGACTCTGTCATTGCTTGTCATGCTTGTTTGTTTACTGAGCTGTCAGAAATAGACAAGCCTACATCACATGATCAGCACATGACATGCATGATCTATGATACCACGCTAAGTGTGGGCCACAGTAGAGAATTGCTGAATGACAATACTGCGTTTTAAAGTCCTTTTGGCGGCGATATTGATCAAAATAAATATCAATAATAGACAAACCAGGCCTTATAGCCAATTTTATATTCTGGTTACTTCGAAGTATGTACCTTTAAGCAAAAGAGTTGAGTTAGACGTCGAAATTAAGAGCTTATTATTTCATTTGTTTGTAAGAGCTCGTTTCCAGCCAGGACGAAAGTTTTTTTTAAAGGTTTTTTGACCGTTCACAACTTTGACATTTTTTTTTTTTGTACATTTTTTTTAGGCGGCGCGAATCGGTTATACGCTCGGTTGTTATTACTATACCACGAATTTGAACAGTTTGGGTCACTGCATTATGTGTACAGCAAGGGAAGATTTCGGCCGCAGCGGGACTCGAACCAGGCACTCCAGGACTCTCGAGTCCACCACGCGACCAATGATCTATCCTGGCGCCACGAACATGAACAAGATAATAAGTAATAGTATTTATAATAAGAATATTATAGTATAAAAATCTAGTTGTGACTCAAGGCACAACATATATTTTCATATTAGCCTACTGTCTTGGATTTTACGCAACACAGCTATACAACTTTTACCTCGAAAATAGTTTCAGTACTTATGCTGATGAGATTGCTAATTTAAACCAGCATTTTGGACGGCGTTAGAGCACTATGGAGGTCGCTAAATAAAATTTTGCTCAATTTAATAGTTGGTGATGTATTTTCTGAGCAGTCAGGGAAAAATCAGGGGAATGTGTGGGAACAATAATTAAGTGTAGAAACTCAGGGTAGACAAGGTTAACCCTTTCGGTGAAGGCAAATGCGTTCAGATTTTCAAATAAAGCACCGATTGTAAATTATTAGTCCTAACTGGTCCACTTTTAAACGCCTATTTGAACTTAACATTTGCATCACCAATGCAAGCTTTAAATGAATAATACATGTCAAAGAATGATGCAGCACGAAAAGAGTTAACAGGTAACAATCCTAGTATTTTAGATCCAGGTCTTCATCGCTATTCGTCACCACAGTAGCTGGTAATAGTGGTTAATCCTCTCATCACTATTATTTTTATGTCGGAATAATGATCTGGCGGACTATCGACCTGTCGGAATAGCGACCTGTTTGTCGGACTATCGACCTGTCGGAGTAACGACCTGTCGGAATATCGATCTGTTTGTCGGACTATCGACCTGTCGGAATAGCGACCTGTTTGTCGGACTATCGACCTGTCGGAATAACGACCTGTTTGTCGGAATATCGACCTGTCGGAATAACGACCTGTCGGAATATCGACCTGTCGGAATAACGACCTGTCGGAATAACGACCCGGACCCCAAACGTTTGTGCCTTCGTATCTCAGTTAGTTTTGGTTTCAAATATTGATTTGTCTAAATTTTAACTAAAATTATAATAAATTTTTCAATTGCTTTGTTAATGCTTGAATGTCTCAAAGTTTTTTGTGTATTATCGCGTCTTTCCCCGAGAGGACATATTTTCAGTTTAAATTAGTTTCAACATTGCCAATGAACAATTGATTACATGTATATTTAAAAAGTAGACTATATTTTTGTATTTTTACTGCTTTGATTGCTTCTATAATTAACCCTTCAACCGCAAAATTAATTAATTGGAATTTTCACTCACATGAAGATGTGTCTCGCTGACGCGATCCACAACTTCAGGTGAGTGAAAATTATTCAGATTTGATAAAATAGAAGTTAGCGATTTTGAAATCTTGTTAATTGATGTCACGGTTGATCTTAATTTAAAGGGACAGGCCCAGGCTAAAATCATAAAAAATCGGTGATTTTATTTTGACTTCTTAATATGACCATATGATGTAAACATGTCCATAGACTAGAACTGCAAAAGTTTTTTAATTTTTTTCTGCTGCGCATTTACCAGTTAGGCTAGATATAGAGACGAAATTCCTGTATTTCTTATTTTTGACATGGTTGTCCAAAATTAGAAATCAGGAATGTCGTGAAGTTTAGGATGTCACACGTTGGGTGCACTTTATAGTTTTATAAATTCACAAATAATCCATTTCTATATACAAAATTGTGCTAGTATTAACAATTTTCGGGGGGGGGGGTGCAGTTGTCTGAGAAGACACGTTTTTTCATCTTCCCGAGAACAAGGCTTGACAGAGCGAGGCCGTCGATCTGCGTTCTCGGGAGTAGCGAGCCTTGCGTGGGCAGATGCGTATCTTAAGCCTTAGACCACCGGACATCAGCCTGTTTGTGTTTATAGCTTAACCCTTACAGTGCGGGGAGCGACTTTAGACGTCAGAATCTGACGTCTGTAGACGTCAGATTCTGACGTCTAAAGTCGATCCACGCACTGTTACAGTAAGACCATTTCTAATGACCGTAGACCCATAACATATGTATTCAATTGAATCGGAAAGAGCCATCAACTATATTTATGATGATTTCAAATCGAAAAAAACTCTTTGGTCTCCATAGCTTATATACGAATATTTCAGCGCTTCAAGGGTTAATCCCCAAGTGGCTCTTCACTGTGAACCTTCGCCCTTTGTTGTACACTGCCCGCCGTAGACACTGCTACTTCGCATGTTAAAATTTGCAGATGGATGACGTCATATGTCCCCCACTCTCAATTTCAAGTATTGTGGTAAGCTTGTGATTGGCCGGCTGTCTTGCTAAAAGTACCGTGATCGGCTGGACCAACATTGAAACAACATCGGCTCAAGTCCTCGTCTTTGCAGGGAGAACTGTGGGCATTTGGATACACGCCTGCCGTCTGTGTCTGGTTGGAACAGGCTGCACAAAGCTTTGTGTACCTTTGTTGCTGCACGGTTGCTTCTTGCAATGGCAAGCGAGTTGTTCTTTGATTTTCATCTGGTTCAGTGCTACAATTAATTAAAACCGTACAGGCGATCAGTTCAAACCAGCTGTTAATTCAGCGCTCTAGCTGTGTGTGAAAAGGGGATTATTGTTAACATGCAAATACAAACAACTGCAAATGAAATGAAATGAATCGGGTTTTAGGCCACCTTTGTGCACATATAGGCTAAACCGGGCCAGGAGAACCTCCTGAGGATGATGAGATGAATGAGATGACACTGTCCTCCAGACACAGGATTTGAAATTCGAGCCCTGGCGGTCTGAGGCCGAGCACGCTACCTCTCGGTCACGGAGGCTCCCCACAATACTGACTTTTACACGTGGATGGGGAAGAAACATTTTTGTTTCTTTGAAACCGCCGAGACCGGGAACCGAACCCCGAACTCTGGCGTGAAAGGCAGCGGTGCTAACCACTACCCTAGGGCCCCCGCCCACAAACAGCTGCAACCACCTACATCCCAAATAAAGGTACTGCTTCGCACCGCAGAAGGGGCATTATTTATAACCTTTCAGACAGAATAAATATACGGCTACCCTGTATTATTTGCCTTCTTTTATTTCCCCCAAGAGACACCGGGCTGTGTAGTGCCTTGTTCAGCTCGTCTGCAGACGACATTAGGATGCGAACATGGCAATCCGGGTTTCTCAGCTGCCCACGCCATTATTTGGGCTTGGGGTGGTGGGCAATTCAGTGCTGTAATAACCATGATAACCACACTGGCACTCCCTCTGGGATTTTTATCCATGCACTCGCACACGCATTTACTCACTCCCACGCTCCCTCACTCACATGCTGGTGCAAATACCAGCCGTTCAATCAATGCAAGTACTGAGACGACAATCGGATAAATTTCAACAGCAAGCTGACATTAAAACTTAAAAAATCAAGTTAAATAAAAGCTATTTTATTAACTCACTACATAAATGTATTGGCGAAGTAGGCAGTCAGCCAGTCTAACGAAAATGGCTTAGTTTTTGATAAGGAATACATACACTGAAAGCTAGATAATTTCTAATAATACCAGGTGTTAGGGACATGCCTGGGGGTCTCCACCAGAGGGGGGGGGTGTAGAGATTGAAAGTGGTGCAATTTTTTGTTATTCAAGATGACGTCCAAGATGGCATCCGGCATATAGTCATACCTGAAAAATAGTGTAATTTGGTCAAATTTAGCTCAATTTTCTGATGTAATACACCATTTCAACTAGCTTAGAGTTACTGAATGCAACTGAACCACTCTCAGACGATTCTGATCATTATTGAACCCTTTCAGCCCCAAAGGTTTTTTATCGAACACCTTGGTGATGTCAATTAGGACAAAATTAATATCTATAATGATAATTTTATTATTGATTGTGAAGGATTGGTATCAATACAGTGACTATGGTATAGACAATAACTTAATCGAATTAATTATTGATAATATCAATTCTTACATTATTAGTTACCATTTCAACTATACTTTGGTGTTCACTAAATCTATCTAGGCCACTCTCAGTTAAAGGGACTGGCCCAGGCTAAAATCATCAAAAAATCGGTGATTTTATTTCGGGTTCTTAATATGACCATATGATGTAAACATGTACATAGACTAGAACTGCAAATTTTTATAATTTTTGTGCTGCGCACTTACCAGTTAGACTAGATATAGAGACGAAATTCTTATTTTTGACATGGTTGTCAATAATTACAAATCAGGAATTTCGTCTCTATATCTAGCCTAACTGGTGAATGCGCAGCACAAAAATTATAAAAATTTGCAGTTCTAGTCTATGTACATGTTTACATCATATGGTCATATTAAGAACTCGAAATAAAATCACCGATTTTTTGCTGATTTTAGCCTGGGCCAGTCCCTTTAATTAAACAAAATATTTAACCCTTTTAGCTCAAGAGGTTATTTTAGCAAGCACAAAGGCCACACTATCCTCTGTAATGTCAATTTACCATACTGCAATGAGCTTAATTATGTTATGACTTGAGATTGAAGTGGGGCAACCATAGAAATCATAACGGTTTTTATTGTTACTTTGATGTCATTAACCATTACAGTAACAGCTCTATTCGCGAAGGATGTCCTGACTTGAGCAAAACTCAAGATAGCCACCACTGACCATCGCTAAAACAAATTTGTTGAACCACATTCATAATAGTTTTTGGTAAATGCAAGAATTATATAAAGTTCATTGATACCGTTCTTTGACTGTCGGGCAAAAAAAATTACATAGATTTATATATCATTAAAATTTACTTACTGAATATATTGTCAATATGACTGACCATATTTCTTTATGACAGCAAATATGATATTGACACAAGCATACATACCCCTCTGAAGCGAAAATTCACGCGAAAAATATGACCATCAGCTGCAAAAAAAATGTGCTCGGTTAGTCTGGTTTTTATGCCCGTGTCTCTTCAGCTTTATGCTACGTAGTCAGGTCTAACCACCAGGAGCATAGCCTACAGATGTGATGTTCAATAATGTGGAGCAGGTCACCAGCGAAAAGGATGCATTGTTTGCAGTACCAGCTGCTAATATACCTAATATACCTTTTCACATTTGGTATTGTACTCCTTCCAAATAAATACATCTCTAGGACCATCTATTCAATCTATAAATGGTCAAGTAGATCGGGTTAAAAAAACTGACAGATATAATTGCAAGTAATTCCTCCTAGCCAACCATGGAAAGCAAAAAAAACATAAACATAATGTAGATGTTCTTTCCTTTTTTATCTTTAAAATAGGGTCCTGATATAAAAATATCTTCAGACAAAACTTTTCATAATTTAATTCAAAAATAGTATTGAAATCATTACAATTGATATATAATAATACACAAGGACATAAAAAAACGTAAATGTGAAAAAGAACAACGATACCATAACTTATAGGTTACCATTACTGGTTTGATCTTTTAACACAATTAAATAAATATTTATTGATGATATTCTCAATTTGATGGTGCGTTCTGTGATCATGTCTAATCATATTGTCCCATGGCTCATCCCCTATTTTTTAATGCTATCAGGCTTTTCCAATTGCCAAACCAAGTGTAATATATCAAAAGACCTCCTATTAGATGACGGGTTAATTATATTTCACCAACGCTGTTTTTGTGTATTCAGTGCATGATGAACAAGGCATTAAAGGCTGGTATTATTGATAGAAATAATTTATTGTGAACTTGCTCGCAAACAAACTGTTCTTTAGTGTCATGTTCAAGCAAAATGAGAAATAGATAATGAAGTATGTTGAATTCAATGATGGAAATAAGCCCTCCTTCCCGGAACTTCCTAGAGAGCCCTGTAGAACTGCACAGACAAAGTTGAAGCAATATCTTGAAAACTAGTTGTACCATGGCAGACTACCTTTTTCTCGTTCAAGCTAAATGTGTCGTTTAATAATTTTTTGTTATACAGTGTGCTTAATGTGACCTATCTGCACGTGGTCAGTCGCACAACTCATTTTTATACCAATTTCAGAAATGCCAAAAAATATACATACATGATAACAATAAAAAACAATTTCAATAAATAAATGTAATAATATTACAATTATCTAATAAAATTATCTAAATGTAGAAAATGCATAAATTATTTAAAAATCAACCCCGTGAGTGTTTTATTTGACTTTATTGAACGTTATTTTAATTGAAGAAAATATAAAACGGGAGTTTTGAACAATTGGTTTTAAATGTTTAAAAAGCAATAATGTCGGTTTCAATAAAAATAATCATTCATGGTTTGAATCATATGTAGTCCAATTGTTCTATTTCACAATATCACAGTCATTATCTCGCTCTCTGACTAAAAATTATGCGCGATGCGACTGTGCAGATAAGTCACATAAGGTGTCAGATATCATCACTAGATGAGACACAGTATTTGTAAATACATATTTCAGTAACAAATCCACACCCTTTAACCCACGAGAACTGTGGGTTAGCAATGACGTTTCACACGCAATGTCCTCAAAATGTATTATTTTCCTAGCCTTCCCTAAACCAAGACTCGTGTATGCAGTCCAGCAGATAGAAGGTTTAAGAAGTTTGGCTAGTCCGTTATGCTTACACTCGACCCGTAAGACATATCAATATTATCATGTTACTTTCTTATTAATTAATATATGTAAAAATAACACTTAAATGATTCAACAAGTACATTTATGCGGGGGATTTTAAATACCGGTATAGTCTTTTTTAAGAGAGGGCGCATGTTTTGACGAGCGACATAAAAACTCATACTTTTCCTTGGAACTTCGCGTTAAAAGGGTTAGATATTGTTCAAATTGTCTTTAAGTGATCTAGATTGACTCACGACCACCTAAGTAATTGAAATGGTGTATTACAGAATAGAAAACTGTTCCAGTTTAACTTGACTAAACATGTGTCAATTTACACACTTTTTCCTAATTTTTTCTAAGTGATGGCGGCCATCTTGGACGCCATTTTGAGAAATTTAAAGAAAATAATTGAATAATAAGTGTGACATTGCCTTAGTTATTGTACTGATACAAATCCGTTACCATTAATAATGCATAATTTATTATAAATACATGTAATAATTTTGTCCCTATTAACATTCTAGAAATGTTCAGTACAAAAGCTCCCCGGGGCTAATAGGGTTTTCTGGGGTGTTTTAGAATGTTTTATTGACTACTAAACTAGTTGAAATGGTGTATTACAACAGAAAATTCATTTGAAATTGAACTGTTTACGCAAATTCCGTCTGAATATACACAGGCAGCCATCTTGGACGCCATCTTGAATAACTAAGAATACACAAAAATGTCTGCTTGACATCATTAAGATTTTGATTTTACACATGTGCCCCTAAAATTATCAGCATCAACCCGGTTTGAAGGTATTTTAAGAAGGTTGACCCCATGGCTGCTGGAGCAATATATGATATTCCTACTTTATGTATTTATTGTTCGGTCGGGTATAAAGACCACGCTCTGTAAAAAAAATTCACCACTTTAAAAACCTACATCCACTCTGGCGATTACATGTACAATATCTATATATGTGCCCAACACCTGGAACCATCAGAAATAATCTAGCTGTCAGTGTATACTTGAGTGTTATTTCTGGGTACTGGCTGACTGACTAAAGATGGATATAGTTATCAACCTAACTTGTAAGGCTATCAACGAGCACGGCCGCTGGTTTAATAATGTCTAACTTTTCACGCATTCCTTCATACACTTATCTATTCGTGGTGGGCTTTCACGCTAGAGTTCGGGGTTCGTTTCCGGTCTCGGCGGTTTGAAAGAAACAAAGAGTTTCTTCCCAATCCACTCGTAAAACTCAGTATTGCGGAGAGCCTCCGTGACCGAGAGGTCGCGTGCTCGGCCTCAGACCGCCAGGGCTCGAATTTCGTATCCTGTGTCTGAAGGGCAGTGTCATCTCACTCATCTCACCATCCTCGGGAGGTTCTCCTGGCACAATTTAGCCGATATGTGCACAAAAGTGGCATAAAGCCGATTGATTTCATTTCTATTCGTGGTATTGAACATTTTATATTGTTTTTTTGTGTTTCTCTTGATTTCATCTACAATTTCCATTGAAAGTGTGTAAATAGTTTTCACCAGTCGTGAGAATAAATTATTTAATTTCCGCTATAAAGAGTTTGTAAATATATTCGAAAATATTTATTCAATTATGTGTATTCTTTATTTTCACCTCTGACTCAACTGCATCTTCGAGGTTGTTTGACTTTGGTCCAGTGTACTTGGAAAATTGTACTTGGAACTTAACTTCTCATTTCATAGTTTCGTAACTTGAATTTTCAAATGGTCTCTGACATATAATGCAGAGCGTGTGGGTGTGAGTGCAGATAGGTTCAATGATTTGCTTTGCAAAACTTCCCATTTAATCACCTATCTATTTTTAATGCTGATCTATGATCTTGTCGGCTGACGTAATCTCCGGTTGTCCGGCTATTATTTTTTTCACTTTCTCCGCGGGCTGAGAATACATTTCCTGTCAAAAGCCATAAATAGTCTTGTTTTGTGTGGGCTAATCACCCTATCACCTCCCACTTCCCATCAGCTTGGCTTACTTTCTTCTTTGCTTAACCCTTTAACCGCCAAATAATTCAATCTGAATTTTCACCCACTTGAAGTTGTGTCTCGCTGACGCGATCCACAACTTCAAGTGAGTGAAAATTATTCAAATTTGACAAAATGGGGGTCAATTGTTTTCAAATATTGCTGATTGATGTCACATTTTATCTTTAACATGTTCAAAAGATGATACATATAATGTGCTAATAAAAATGAAAACCCGAATATATGCGGCACCGGCGGTTAAAGGGTTGAATATCACCTCCATCCAGCTAGCCAGAAATGCCAGCGGCGGATTGTTGATGAGATTGAATTATGTGTTGAGGCATAGCCCTTTAGGCGCCACGAGGGATGTTTTTAATAAGATTATTACTTACTAACCCTTTGCTCGCTGATCACGACTATAGTCGTTTCTAATCCGTTTTGTTGGCTGATTAAATCACAGTTATTGGGAATGAAATGAGTGTTTAGACATCACAATTTGCACATGTTTGATGGCAAATTAAACAAAATTCTGTAATTTTCACCCAATTGAAGTTGTGGGTCGCGGTAGAGAGCCATAACTTCAACTGGGTTAAAATATGTATTTTTTAATTTAGCATGATAAGGGTTAATTTAAAAAATATTTAACTACAAATACAAAATTATTTAATCCATCGCAATAATGAATGAATGAATAAATAGGGTTCTAGGCCACCTCTGTGCACATTATGTAGGCTAAACTTGGCCAGGAGAACCTCCTGAAGATGGTGAGATGACACTGCTCTCCAGACACAGGATTCGAGAAACGAGGCCGAGCACGCTACCTCTTGGTCACAAGTGGGCGAGGAAGAAACTTGTGTAACTTTTGAACCTGAATGCCAACCCCAGTTGTGGACGGACCCGATCCGAGTCTCCAGGCAAGCAGCCTTAACCACTGCACCAGCGACCCATAGCTTCAATTAGCTATAATAAGCGTCACTGTAGGCCTAAACCAACAGTAATAAGGACTTTGTCAGCTTTCATTAATTTAGATATATTGTACTTGCGCATTTGATAAAATCGGGGTAATTTTATTGACCTTGACAATATATATTTACATACAACCCAGCGCTATATCTAACTTAATTTTTCACTCTCTTGATGTTTGTGTTTCGCTACCGCGACCCACAATTCAAGTGGATGACAATTACACATAATTATTATGTCTCCCCTCTATAGAGGTGGAGATATATTGCTTTACTTCTCACCGCTCATTTGTTTGTCACTTCAGTTTTGTGTCTGGCGTTCTCTCTGTCTATCATGCAGGCGGTCAAACACGAGACGTTGACCCAATATCGGGCTATTGTTGGCCCACCGTCTACGACGCTGGGCCAACATTAGCCCAGTATTGGGTCACAGTGTCATGTTTGACGCGACGCTGAATGTGGGCCAGCGTCACAGACGACGGGCCAACATTAACCCAGCTTTTGTTCAAAGCATCTTGCCGGTATTACAGCCAGCATGAAGTAGGCCTACTGACTATGGTTGAATGGATACTAGCCAGCACCGGCGACGCTGGCCCAGCATTTAACAGACATTGGGTGGGTGTCGGTTTGCACTGCCAGACCAGCAGCCCAGCAAACACAAAGTGTTGAACCAGTGCTGGTTTTATGCTGGGCCAGCGTCACAGACGGTGGTCCAGACAGGGCACATTTGTGCTTTGCACATCACCTGGTGTGATGATATTAAAACTGTTGCCCAACTGATTGAGCCTAAAGATGATTTAGTTACTGTAGATCATCTTCCTGGCAGCTAGTCTTGACACAGCGAGACCTCGGGAGTAGTGAACCTTGCGGGGGGGGGGGGGGGGGGGGGAGATGCTGTAGATATAAAAACAGGTTCCGCCACATCAAAATACATAGTCTCTACCTGTCTACTGTCCAGAAGAGCTACTTAGTAACATTAATAACAAAAACCATTGACACTACATCTATTAGCTATCAACCTTTATGGTTACGCTGCTGGAGGGGAGACACATCCAGCTTTTTTTACAAAAAAACTGGCCCAAGTATGGTATTCTACCCCTTGATTTATATAACAACTGAATGACGACGATGATTGGCTGATCTTTTCATGTGACAGGCTGAGCAATTCTTCGATAGGTCGGGGGTAGACTACTAGACTTGGACCAAAAACCCTAGGGCATACAACGCGGGATCAACTTTAGATTCTGACGTCTAAAGTCGTGTAATAATATATTTGTAGTGGCCGCAGACCATAACATAGGTGTCCAAATGAAGCAGAAAAAGCCTATTAAGGCATTCAAGAGGATTTCAAATTGACAAAACCCTTTGGTCTTCATGATATATATATATATATATATATATATATATATATATATATATATATATACTTAAACTAACTAGGTTGTTGGGACTTGCTGGTTAAACATTGATATTGGGACCAAGCAGAACCACTGGCGGCAGGACGTCAGTATTTTTTGTATGTATTGGGTTCAATCAGTTAAATATAAAATTAACATTATATATGCCACTTTTTTCATTTTTTCGGATGCTTACGGAAGGTATACAGTTTCATTGTAAAACATAACTACTGGCACACAGTCCCAATAACATTAAAATATTATTGGTACTTCTTTAAGAGTTATTGGGACACCCTGAGTAATTAGGTTTACAAAGTGTGCAGTGCAGCGAGCCCCACATCACCAAGATATCAGAATATCATATTATTTCTGCTATATTAACAATCCGATGCCTAGAGTATCACATGCCTAATTTAGTTAATTAGAGGTGATCGCAGACGTCATTTATGTGTATGTCCCAATAATATATACATAGTATCAAATCAGTAAGGTATATATAATGGTGAGTAGGCCTGTATATTAGTTCTTCATTTTACTAACACAAGGGTATTTGCATAATAATACTAATTCTATATTTTCATTATGGGGCTAGACAATTATATCGCTCATAATATGTTAAACTTCTGGGGGCAATACTGTCATAATGCTCATGTGTCACCCTTTGTGGTCCAGAGTTTCACGTATATTATTTATTTAATCCACTGTGGACTCAACTATCAAGTGTTTTTTCATGTTAACCTTTGGGTGCCTAGAGTATCACATATATTACCAATCTGGAGGCTAGAGACAATCATATTTCTTCTATACTAACCTTCTGATGCCTATAGTATCATATATCTTGATTAAATTATTAACCCTCT
Organism: Flabesymbios commensalis; assembly: GCA_964017125.1. Taxonomy (NCBI): domain Eukaryota; kingdom Metazoa; phylum Annelida; class Polychaeta; order Terebellida; family Flabelligeridae; genus Flabesymbios; species Flabesymbios commensalis. The sequence continues at coordinate 17,351 of CAXHKU010000120.1, forward strand.
GCGAACTAAAGTACGGTAACACATGTATTGACCTTCTGGGATCCAGACTATCACGTATCTCAATTATTAACCCTATGCGAACTAGACTAGCATATTTGTTAACCTTTGGATGCCTAGAGTATCACATGGCTTATATTTTACTATTACTTGGTCATCGGTCTATTACTAATACTATTACAGGTATTGCCATCTAACATGTGTACAATGGTGGGCCACCCGCGAAGACGTTGGGCCGACGTTGTACAAATGTTATACAAATGTTGTGTGTTTGCTGGGAACATGTTTAGACTTTTTAAAATACACTTTAGGGCATAAAATGAACCTTCGGACCAAAAAGTGTCATTAACCATACAATTTAGTGTCATTTCATCATTGACGATACAATTTAGTGTCATTTCATTCAACAATTTAATGTATATTTAGAGAAGAGAATAATATTGCTCATTTTGCCTAACATAAGGTTATTTTCTTAAGTATTCTAATTAAGTCTTTTCTTAATGCCAACAAAAATAACCAATAATAATACAGGCCATCGCAGAAGTCAACTAGCTTGTGCCCCAATAAAGTGTACATGGTCCCAAAAGTTATATAAGTATATAGTAGAGTCTACTATTCATCGATTTATCTACTTTTATGGTATCTCTAATTCGAACCTTTTCAAAATAGCCAAAAAACGAGAGTCTTCAAAGAATTAGAGGTCATCAGAGACGTCATTTATCTATATGTCCCAATAATATATATATGGTCCCAATAAGATATATACAGAGACGTCATTGATCTATATGTCCCAATAATATATATATGGTCCCAATGAGATATATACAAGGGTTAGTATACTAGTACTTGATTTTACAAACACAAGGCTATTAAATACAAATTCCATATTTTCAAAATGACACAAAATTAACTGTAAATCCTTACTGATTTAGAATATATCTCGATGATCACCTACCTAGATTTACTTTGAATACGTATGGTCAAGTAGATAGATAGATATATAAAACTTCTAATGCGCCCAAATCCCTGTATGACAAGCTCAGAGGCGCTTCAAACCAAATCATATTCAAGAATCGTGTCCATGGTCAGTCAAATTCATCAGAGTGAGAGCAACTATTAGGATGCAAAACAAGATGCAAAGAAGAGTGTTTTTAATTTTTTGCGGAAGATGGAAAACGTCTCAGCTGTTCGTACTTCTGCAAGAAGGGAATTCCGGAGGTATGGAGCAACAACAGCACGAAAAAGCACGAGAACCAGCCTTGGTTTTAGGAGAGCGAGGTCGAATAAGCTCTGTAGTTCCTGAGGCACGGGTTCTTTGTTTTTCTGACAATGACAATAATTCTCGAAGGTAGACAGGCTGATTAGTATGGAGTGTTTTATATACCAGAGTGTTAATTTTGAAAACAATCCTGTACTTGATTTTGCGCCAATGCAACGATTTGAGAACAGGTGTTATATGGCAGAACTTAGATACATACGACTTGAGCTAATGAGTTTTGCCCTCGCTGTAACTGTTTTATGTATTTTTCATAAACATTAAAAAATAGAGAATCCAGTAGGATGGGTGTGTGAGCAAAGAACGGGTTTGTGAGCAGTAGGATATGTCTGCGACTAGTAGGACAAGTGTGCGAAACGTAGGACGAGTGTGTGACCAGTAGAACGGGTTTGTGAGCAGTATGACGAGTGTACGACCAGTAGGATAGGTGCTCGACAAGTAGGGCGGCTGTGTGAGCAGTAAGACAGGTGTGTGACCAGTAGGGCGGGTGTGTGAGCAGTAGGGCGGGTGATCGTGTTTGAGCAGTAAGACGGGTGTTTGACCAGTAGGACGGGTGTGTGAGCAGTAGGATGGGTGTGCGACCAGTAGGGCGGGTGTGCGACCAGTAGGGCGGGTTTTCGACCAGGAGGATGGGTGTGCGACAAGTAGGACGGGTGTATGAGTAGTAAGACGGGTGTGTGTCCAGTAGGATGGGGGTGTGAGCAGTAAGACGGGTGTGGGACCAGTACGACGGGTTTGTGACCAGTAAGACGGGTGTGTGAGCAGTAAGATATAATATGTAAGGTAGTGTATACTATTCCTCGATTTATTTATTGTGAGGTTCTTTCTAATATCATAGTAGCTCTAACTCGAACTTTTTCTTAATATCTAAAAAAACGATTCTTAAAAGAATTAAACGAAATCCTAGAAGTCATTTATCTGTACGTCCCAATAATATATACATGGTCCCAATAAGATATATACAAGAGTTAGTAGGGCTATACTAGTACTTAAATTCACAAACACAAGGCTATGTTCATAATAATACTAATTAAATATTTTTATCATGACAAAAAAATTAACTAAGAGTCCTTAAAGAATAAAAATATATGTGTTTCAAGTACGTATACAAGGTCCTAAAAAGATATAAATAGGGAAGAGTATACTGGTGCTGGATTTAACTGAGACAATGCTATTTTGATGATAATACTAATTCCTGACACAAATAAGAAAATAAACGCTACATGGACTAGATTATCATATTTATGCTATATTAACCTTCTGATCCCTACACTCCATAGTCTACACGTGTTATCTACTAACCCTCTGCGGACTAGAGTATCACATGTTGTAGGGGCGAGCCATTCATGACTCATGTCTAAACACTGTGGATTATATCGCTCATAATATTTTAAACTTCTGGGGGCTATAGTATCACATTGCTCTTGTGTCAGCCTTTGTGGTCCAGAGCTCCACGTATATTATTTATTTAATCCTCTGTAGACAAGACTATCAAGTTTCTTTTATGCTACCCTTTGGGTGCCTAGAGTATCACATATATTACTTATCTGGAGGCTGGAGACTATCATATTTCTTCTATACTAACCTTCTGATGCCTAGAGTATCATATCTCTTAATTTAATCATTAACCCTCTGCGAACTAGAGTAACACAAGTATTGGCCCTCTGGTGTCCAGACTATCACATGTCTCAATTATTAACCCTATGCGAACTAGATCGGCATTTTGTTAACCTTTGGATTCCTAGAGTATCACATGGCTTATATTTTAGCTGGTGGCTGGACTATCACGTGTATATCAGGTTTAGAACGTCACGTGTATTATGTTTTATCATCAGAGACGTCATTTATCTATATGTCCCAATAATATATATATGGTCCCAATAAGATATATACAGAGACGTCATTTATCTATGTGTCCCAATAATATATATATGGTCCCAATAAGATATATACAGAGATGTCATTTACCTATATGTCCCAATAATATATATATGGTCCCAATAAGATATACAGAGACGTCATTTATCTATATGTCCCAATAATATATATATGGTTCCAATAAGATATATACAAGGGTTAGTATACTAGTGCTTGATTTTGCAAGCACAAGGCTATCAAATACTAAATCAATATTTTCATAATGGCCTAAAAATTAACTGTAAATCCTTACTGATTTAGAATATATCTCGGTAATCACCTACCTAGATTTACTGGCCCAGTTTAGCCTATATGTGCACAAAGGTGGCCTAAAGCCCGATTCATTTCATTTCATTTACCTAGATTTACTTTGAATACGTATGGTCAAGTAGATAGGGCGGGTGATCGTGTTTGAGCAGTAAGACGGGTGTGCGACCAGTAGGACCGGTGTTCGACCAAGAGGATGGGTGTGCGACAAGTAGGACAGGTGTATGAGCAGAAAGACGGATGTGTGTCCAGAAGGATGGGGGTGTGAGCAGTAGGACGGGTATGTGACCAGTAGGACGAGTGTGTGACCAGTAAGAGGGGTGTGTGAGCAGTAAGATATAATATGTAAGTTAGAGTATACTATTCCTCGATTTATTTATTGTGAGGTTCTTTCTAATGTTATAGTAACTCTAATTCGAACTTTTTCTTAATATCTAACAAAAACGATTCTAAAAAGAATTAAACAAAATCGCAGAAGTCATTTATCTATATGTCCCAATAATATATACATGGTCCCAATAAGATATATACAAGGTTTAGTAGGGCTATACTAGTACTTAAATTTACAAACACAAGGCTATGTTCATAATAATACTAATTAATTATTTTTATCATGACAGAAAAGTTAACTAAGAGTCCTTAAAGAATAAAAATATATGTGTTTCAAGTACGTATACAAGGTCCTAAAAAGATATACATAGCGAAGAGTATACTGGTGCTGGATTTAACTGAGACAATGCTATTTTGATGATAATAATAATTCCTGACACAAATAAGAAAATAAACGCTACATGGACTAGATTATCATATTTATGCTATATTAACCTTCCGATCCCTACAGTCCATAATCCACACGTGTTATTTACTAACCCTCTGAGGACTAGAGTATCACATGTTTCTAGGGGCGAGCCAATCATGACTCATGTCTAAACACTGTGGGGCTAGACAGTTATATCGCTCATAATATTTTAAACTTCTGGGGGCTATAGTATCACATTGTTCTTGTGTCAGCCTTTGTGGTCCAGAGTTCCACGTATATTATTTATTTAATCCTCTGTGGACTAGACTATCAAGTTTCTTTTATGTTACCCTTCGGGTGCCCAGAGTATCACATATAATACCTATCTGGAGGCTAGAGACTGTCATATTTCTTCTATACTAACCTTCTGATGCCTAGAGTATCATATCTCCTAATTTAATTATTAACCCTCTGCGAACTAGAGTAACACATGTATTGGCCCTCTGGTGTCCAGACTATCACATGTCTCAATTATTAACCCTATGCAAACTAGACCAGCATTTTGATAACCTTTGGATGCCTAGAGTATCACATGGCTTATATTTTAGCTGGTTGCTGGACTATCACGTGTATATCAGGTTTAGAACGTCACGTGTATTATGTTTTATCATCAGAGACGTCATTTATCTATATGTCCCAATAATATATATATGGTCCCAATAAGATATATACAGAGACGTCATTTATCTATGTGTCCCAATAATATATATATGGTCCCAATAAGATATATACAGAGATGTCATTTACCTATATGTCCCAATAATATATATATGGTCCCAATAAGATATACAGAGACGTCATTTATCTATATGCCCCAATAATATATATATGGTTCCAATAAGATATATACAAGGGTTAGTATACTAGTGCTTGATTTTGCAAGCACAAGGCTATCAAATACTAAATCAATATTTTCATAATGACACAAAAAATAACTGTAAATCCTTACTGATTTAGAATATATCTCGGTAATCGCCTACCTAGATTTACTTTGAATACGTATGGTCAAGTAGATAGGGCGGGTGATCGTGTTTGAGCAGTAAGACGGGTGTGCCACCAGTAGGACCGGTGTTCGACCAAGAGGATGGGTGTGCGACAAGTAGGACAGGTGTATGAGCAGAAAGACGGATGTGTGTCCAGTAGGATGGGGGTGTGAGCAGTAGGACGGGTATGTGACCAGTAGGACGAGTGTGTGACCAGTAAGACGGGTGTGTGAGCAGTAAGATATAATATGTAAGTTAGAGTATACTATTCCTCGATTTATTTATTGTGAGGTTCTTTCTAATGTTATAGTAACTCTAATTCGAACTTTTTCTTAATATCTAACAAAAACGATTCTTAAAATAATTAAACGAAATCGTAGAAGTCATTTATCTATATGTCCCAATAATATATACATGGTCCCAATAAGATATATACAAGGGTTAGTAGGGCTATACTAGTACTTAAATTCACAAACACAAGGCTATGTTCATAATAATACTAATAAAATATTTTTATCATGACAGAAAAGTTAACTAAGAGTCCTTAAAGAATAAAAATATATGTGTTTCAAATACGTATACAAGGTCATAAAAAAGATATACATAGCGAAGAGTATACTGGTGCTGGATTTAACTGAGACAATGCTATTTTGATGATAATACTAATTCCTGACACGAATAAGAAAATAAACGCTACATGGACTAGATTATCATATTTATGCTATATTAACCTTCTGATCCTTACAGTCTATCAAGTTTCTTTTATGTTACCCTTTGGGTGCCTAGTGTATCACATATATTACCTATCTGGAGGCTAGAGACTATCATATTTCTTCTATACTAACCTTCTGATGCCTATAGCATCATATCTCTTAATTTAATTATAAACCCTCTGCGAACTAGAGTAACACATGTATTGGCCCTCTGGTGTCCAGACTATCACATGTCTCAATTATTAACCCTATGCGAACTAGACCAGCATATTTGTTACCTTTGGATGCCTAGAGTATCACATGGCTTATATTTTAGCTGGTGGCTGGACTATCGTGTGTATATCAGGTTTAGAACATCACGTGTATTATGTATTATCATCAGAGACGTAATTTATCTATATGTCCCAATAATATATATATGGTCCCAATAAGATATATACAGAGACGTCATTTATCTATGTGTCCCAATAATATATATATGGTCCCAATAAGATATACAGAGACGTAATTTATCTATATGTCCCAATAATATATATATGGTCCCAATAAGATATATACAGAGACGTCATTTATCTATATGTCCCAATAATATATATATGGTCCCAATAAGATATACAGAGGCGTAATTTATCTATATGTCCCAATAATATATATATGGTCCCAATAAGATATATACAGAGACGTCATTTATCTATATGTCCCAATAATATATATAAGGTCCCAATAAGATATATACAAGGGTTAGTATACTAGTGCTTGATTTGACAAACACAAGGCTATTGAATACTAAATCAATATTTTCATAATGACACAAAAATTAACTGTAAATCGCTACTGATTTACAGTATATCTCGGTAATCACCTACCTGGATTAACTTTGAATACGTATGGTCAAGTAGATAGATAGATATATAAAACTTCTAATGCGCCTAAATCCCTGTATGACAAGCTCAGATGCGCTTCAAACCAAATCATATTCAAGAATCGTTTCCATGGTCAGTCAATGTCGTCAAAGTGAGATCAACATGAGGTCAAACTATTAGGATGGATAACAAGATGCAAAGAAGTGTGTCTTTAATTTTTTGCGGAAGATGGAATACGTCTCAGCTGTTCGTACATCTGCAAGAAGGGAATTCCAGAGGTATGGAGCAACAACAGCACGAAAAAGCATAAGAACCAGCCTTGGTTTTAGGAGAGCGAGGTCGAATAAGCTGTCTAGTTCCTGAGGCACGGGTTCTTTGTTTTTCTGACAATGACAATAATTCTCTAAGGTAGACAGGCTGATTAGTATGGAGTGTTTTATATACCAGAGTGTTAATTTTGAAAACAATTCTGTACTTGATTTTGAGCCAATGTAACGAATGGAGAACAGGTGTTATATGGCAGAACTTAGATGTCTTACATACGACTCGAGCTAATGAGTTTTGCACTCGCTGTAGCTGTTTCATGTATTTGTTATCGACATTAAAAAGTAGAGAATTCCAGTAGGATGGGTGTGTGAGCAAAGAACGGGTTTGTGAGTAGTAGGGTTGGTGTGTGAGCAGAAAAACGGATTTGTGATCAGTAGGATATGTGTGCGACTAGTAGGACGGGTGTGCGAAAAGTGGGACGAATGTGTGACCAGTAGAACGGGTTTGTGAGCAGTAGGACGGGTGTACGACCAGTAGGATGGGTGTGCGACAAGTAGGACGGATGTGTGAGCAGTAAGACGGGTGTGTGAGCAGTAGGACAGGGGTATGAGCTGTAAGACTGGTGTGTGAGCAGTAGAACGTTTTTTTGATCAGTAGGATGGGTGTGCGACTACTATAACGGGTGTGCGACCAGTAGGATGGGTGTACGATAAGTAGGGCGGGTGTATGACCACTGTAAGACAGGTGTGTGAGCAGTAGGGCGGGTGTGCGACCAGTAGGACGGGTGTACGATCAGTGGGATGGGTGTGCGACAAGTAGGACTGGTGTATAAGCAGTAAGATGGCTGTGTGAGTAATAGAACGGGTTTGTGACCAGTGGGACAAGTGTGCGAAAAGTAGGACGGGTGTGGGAGCAGTAGGACGTGTGTATGACCAGTAGGATGGGTGTGTGACCAATAGGACGAGTGTGTGAGCAGTAGAATGAGTTTGTGAGCAGTAGGATGGGTGTGTGACCAGTAGAACGGGTTTGTGACCAGTAGGATGGGTGTACGACCAGTAGGATGGGTGTACGATAAGTAGGACGGGTGTGTGAGCAGTAAGACAGGTGTGTGAGCAGTAGGACGGTTGTGTGACCAGTAGGACAGGTGTGTGACCAGTAGGACGAGTGTGTGACCAGAAGGATGGGTGTGTGACCAGTAGGACGGGTGTGTGACCAGTAGGACGGGTATGTGACCAGTAGGACGAGTGTGTGAGCAGTAGGACGGGTATGTGACCAGTAGGACGGGTGTGTGACCAGTAGGGCGGGTGTGTGAGCTGTAGGGCAGGTGTGTGAGCAGTAGGACGGTTGTTTGACCAGTAGGACGGGTGTGTGACCAGTAGGACGAGTGTGTGACCAGAAGGACGGGTGTGTGACCAGTAGGACGGGTGTGTGACCAGTAGGACGGGTATGTGACCAGTAGGACAAGTGTGTGAGCAGTAGGACGGGTGTGGGACCAGTAGGACAGGTGTGTGACCAGTAGGACGGGTATGTGACCAGTAGGACGGGTATATGACCAGTAGGACGAGTGTGTGAGCAGTAGGACGGGTATGTGACCAGTAGGACGGGTGTGTGACCAGTAACCGGGTCTGTGAGCTGTAGGGCAGGTGTGTGAGCAGTAGGACGGTTGTGTGACCAGTAGGACGGGTGTGTGACCAGTAGGACGAGTGTGTGACCAAAAGGACGGGTGTGTGACCAGTAGGACGGGTGTGTGACCAGTAGGACGGGTATGCGACCAGTAGGACGGGTATGTGACCAGTAGGACGAGTGTGTGAGCAGTAGGACGGGTGTGTGACCAGTAGGACGGGTATGTGACCAGTAGGACGGGTATGTGACCATTAGGACGAGTGTGTGAGCAGTAGGAAGGGTATATAACATTTTGAGCTAATGTAACGAATGGAGAACAGGTGTTATATGGCAGAACTTAGATGTCTTACATACGACTCGAGCTAATGAGTTTTGCACTCGCTGTAGCTGTTTCATGTATTTGTTATCGACATTTAAAAGTAGAGAATTCCGGTAGGATGGGTGTGTGAGCAAAGAACGGGTTTGTGAGTAGTAGGGTGGGTGTGTGAGCAGAAAAACGGGTTTGTGATCAGCAGAATATGTGTGCGACTAGTAGGACGGGTGTGCGAAAAGTGGGACGAATGTGTGACCAGTAGAACGGGTTTGTGAGCAGTAGGACGGGTGTACGACCAGTAGGATGGGTGTGCGACAAGTAGGACGGATGTGTGAGCAGTAAGACGGGTGTGTGAGCAGCAGGACAGGGGTATGAGCTGGAAGACTGGTGTGCGAGCAGTAGAACGTTTTTTGATCAGTAGGATGGGTGTGCGACTACTATAACGGGTGTGCGACCAGTAGAATGGGTGTACGATAAGTAGGGCGGGTGTATGACCACTGTAAGAAAGGTGTGTGAGCAGTAGGGCGGGTGTGCGACCAATAGGACGGGTGTACGATCAGTGGGATGGGTGTGCGACAAGTAGGACTGGTGTATAAGCAGTAAGATGGGTGTGTGAGTAATAGAACGGGTTTGTGACCGGTGGGACGAGTGTGCGAAAAGTAGGACGGGTGTGGGAGCAGTAGGACGTGTGTATGACCAGTAGGATGGGTGTGTGACCAATAGGACGAGTGTGTGAGCAGTAGAATGAGTTTGTGAGCAGTAGGATGGGTGTGTGACCAGTAGAACGGGTTTGTGACCAGTAGGATGGGTGTACGACCAGTAGGATGGGTGTACAACCAGTAGGATGGGTGTGTGAGCAGAAGGACGGGTGTGTGACCAGTAGGACGAGTGTGTGACCAGAAGGACGGGTGTGTGACCAGTAGGACGGGTGTGTGACCAGTAGGACGGGTATGTGACCAGTAGGACGGGTATGTGACCAGTAGGACGAGTGTGTGAGTAGTAGGACGGGTGTGTGACCAGTAGGACGGGTGTGTGACCAGTAGGACGGGTATGTGACCAGTAAGACGGGTGGGTGACCGGTAGGACGAGTGTGTGACCAGAAGGACGGGTGTGTGACCAGTAGGACGGGTGTGTGATCAGTAGGACAGGTATGTGACCAGTAGGACGGGTATGTGACCAGTAGGACGAGTGTGTGAGCAGTAGGACGGGTGTGTGACCAGTAGGACGGGTGTGTGACCAGTAGGACGGGTGTGTGACCAGTAGGACGGGTATGTGACCAGTAGGACGGGTATGTGAATAGTAGGACGAGTTTGTGAGCAGTAGGACAGGATTGTGACCAGTAGGACGGGTGTGTGACCAGTAACCGGTTGTGTGAGCTGTAGGGCAGGTGATTGACCAGTAGAACGGGTGTGTGACCAGTAGGATGGGTGTTTGAGCAGCAGAACGGGTTTGTGAACACTAGACGGGTGTGCGACAAGTAGGATGGGTTTGTGAGCAGTAGAACGAGTGTGTGAGCAGTAGAACGGGTATGTGACCAGTAGGACGGGTGTGTGACCAGTAGGATGGGTGTGTGACCAGTAGAACGGGTGTGTGAGCAGTAGGATGGGTGTGTGACCAGCAGAACGGGTTTGTGACCAGTAGGATGGGTGTGTGACCAGTAGAACGGGTGTGTGAGCAATAGGATGGGTGTGTGAGCAGTAGGACGGGTGTGTGACCAGCAGAACGGGTTTGTGAGCAGTAGGATGGGTATGAGCAGTAGGACGTGTGTGTGACAAGTAGGATGGGTGTGTGACCAGTAGAACGGGTGTGTGAGTAATAGGATGGGTGTGTGAGCAGTAGGACGGGTGTGTGACCAGAAGGATGGGTGTGTGACCAGTAGAACGGGTTTGTGAGCAGTAAGATGGGTGTGTGCGCAGTAGGACGAGTGTGTGAGCAGTAGGACGGGTGTGTGACCGGTAGGATGGGTGTGTGACCAGTAGTACGGGTTTGTGACCAGTAGGACGGGTTTGTGAACAGTAGACGGGTGTGTGACCAGTAGGATGGGTGTGTTAGTATTAAGTCGGGTGTGTGAGCAGTAGGACGGATGTGTGACCAGTAGTACGGGTGTGTGACCAGTAGGACGGATGTGTGAGCATTAAGACGGGTGTGTGACCAGTAGGACGGATGTGTGAGCAGTAAGAATTTGAGATTATTCACTAAAAAATGCAAACTTATGTTCTAAAAATGAAATATAATATAAATTACAATAATGTATGTGCATGTATCATCATATAAAGTATTCATACTTGACATGTTCCGCAGCACGTACTGGATATATCACGTTGTGGTTGCCAAATATTTAAGCTATACCATCACTATCACACACACTGTAAACTTATTCATATCAATGATTTCGGGCGCTTTTAAAACCCAGTTAGAGCTACAGAGTGACATTTTTTTCGAGGTTGTGTTTTAATATCACTTCACAATAAACTAACAATCAATTAAAATTGTGTCATCTCGTGTCAATGGGGTAACACATAATTTATTATAATAATTATTGAGTAACAGTTATACCATATCAAAGTTCATGTTCTAATTGCAAAATTCGAATCTAAAATCAAGGTAATATTTAAAAAAAGATTTTGTCCGCATGTATTGCACATGCACACAACAACATTAGAAATACATGTGTTGTGTATATATATATATTTTTTTACTTTTAAGTTATATTTATCACATGTGAACATAAATGGGAAATTATGTTAAAAAATACAGAGCACAGTGCTGCTGTGCAAAGCCAAAAGGCAGTATCTGCTTACTTCACAAGTAAGCAGATACTGCCTTTGGGTTTTGGATAGCAGAATGCAGCTAATGAAATCATTTATCATTAGCAAAGAAATTGGATACTATCACATAGCAAGTGGATTATTGGTTCGTACCGAGCCAATTTTAGTGCAAGAAAAATATTTGATCCGCTTTGTACAAGTTTTATTTTATTTAGGCAGTTTTCGAAACATGTAAAAAGATAAACTAAAGGCTTCCAGCATGTTCTCAACTTTGATGTACAAATCGAAAAAATATTCCTAAAAAATATTACTACATATAATAAAACTTTCATTTTATCCAATATACATGTATCCACAATCATAAGGGAGCCATTAAGAATTCTACACAGAAACTAAAAACGAAGAAAAAAGAAATTACGAAACTACAAAGACAAAATACAAGTCATTTAGAAGAAAAAAAATAGATTAAGACACGAAATATCTTGGCTGACAGACAAATTAAATCAACGGAATAAATCTGATGGTGAAACAACAGTAAAAGAAAATACTGGGGATACTGATAATTCCGCGACTTTCACAACAGTGTCATACAAAAAACATTACACCACAACGAAAGGCAAGAAACCCAGAAAGAAATCAACAAAGCAACCGCATTCCATTGGGCGTACTACAGCATCTAGTCCTGTACACACTGATGATAACGTGGTGATCACCAAAACTGAAGTCACAAATTTGAGGAAATTAGCAACTCCTAGGCCTGCGTTGGATCATACAAAATCAACCGAAACGAAGAGTGACGGTGATTTAACACCAGGTAAAACTACTTTAATCAGCAGCTCTCTCGGAGCAGGCATAGGACGTAGATTTAAAAACGAGACAAGGAAAACCTGTTCTTATGTCGAACGTGGGGCAACAATCTACAGAATTAGTAACGACCTGGGAATTAATGACGGATACAAGGACAGTGATAAAATAGTTCTTCTTTGCGGAACTAATGATTTGGCTAATAGTACACTTGGGCAAACTATTATTTCATATGACAATCTACTAGACCAGGCGTTATCATTGAACCATGAAGCCCAGATATATGTTGCCGGTTTACCTCTGCGCTGGGACAAACCAGACATAAATGAAAACATTTTAAATTTTAATGCGTATCTTGAACATAAATCAAAAAAGACAGATAGAATCAATTATATAAACAACAACATCTTCACTCATTGCCGCAAAACCCATTACAGTGTGGACAAACTACATTAAAATAACCAAGGGAGAGACTTGGTGGCACGAAATATTGAAATGGCGCTAAATTTTCACAAATCCAACGACACTCAACGGAGGTAATGAACAATCTGACTTTTCCAGATAACTCCGTACCCAAGAATTCGTCTGAGTGTCATCATGTGAATATACTGTCTTGGAACATTCGCGGAATAACAGATAAATTACAAAACAAACAGTTATGTGAGTACATTTGTCAGCATGATATTGTTTTTTTAGTTGAAAGCATGTTAAATTCACTGAAGTCTATTCAATTCGCAAGTTATACAGTTTATAATTTTGCGCGGACAGTGAGACATAAAAAAGCGAAGCGCTCCTCTGGTGGTATTGCTATTTTAATTGCTAATTGGCTAAACAAACATATCGAAATTAAAAGAGTTATTGAGTGTTTAGTGTGGATCATATTTAACGACTGTATTAATATAAATACTAACAAAAAACTAATGGTTGGTGTAGTTTATGTACTTCCGATAGATTCCAGTTATATTGGCATCAAGCAGGATATTTTTGACATTATTGAACTTGAATATAGTAAATATGTAAACAATCATGACATTTTTCTTTGTGGGGACTTCAATGCCCGCACCAGTAACCTACCGGACTTTATAACAGATGAATATACTGTGTGTAATGGTGGTCAGCCAAACTTTGTATGCTCTGATATCCTAGCTGATTCTCAGCGATATAACATGGATACCAAGGCGAATACCTACGGTAAACTGTTATTAGAACTTTGTAAAAATACAGGTCTTATTATTGTAAATGGTAGACTTTACCAGGATAAACACAGAGGCTCTTCTACATTTTTTAATAGAAATGGGAGTAGTGTTATAGATTACATGCTATTTGAACCGAACTGTCTTCGTATGATAAAAAAAGCTTTGCAATTATCTATAAATTAGTCGAATCTGATTATTGCCCGATCATGTTTAGCCTCAAAGCTCAGCCATTTTGCAATACAAATAAATCTATTGAAGCTTATGATCATGTGGCTGAGTATAAAGCTTATCATAAATATAGTTGGAATGTATCGCGAATTGACCAATATAGGTTATCTCTACGAAATGATGAGTGCATTAAGATGATAGATCATTTGACATTAAATGCCATCCCCGACCGATCAAGTGATCATATATGTGAGCTCATTCAAAATCTTATCAAGAATGCATCTTTTGGTATTTTCAAAAAAGTCAACATTAACACCAATAACAGCTCAGAGAAGCAAATGCCAACCAATGCCTTATTTGATTCTGAATGTAATGAGCTTAGAAAAACTATAAATACTTATGCCAAGCGAACAAATCTAACAGACACAGACAACAACAATGACTACCATAACTTGTGCAACGACTACAAACGCATGATTCAAAGAAAAAAACGAAACTATAATACAAACTTGAAATTAAATCTCGAAAAGATGTGTAGTAATAATCCCAAAGATTATTGGGGCTTCTGGAAACGTCTGCAACGTCAAAACCGACGTGATGCAACAATTGAACTACACCAATTTTATGATTGTTTTTTAAAACAAAATGTGCCACCTACGGGCCAAAACGCTGGTATGAAACTCAAAATTATTCAAAAAGGAATACCCATCGATAGATATAAATATGACATATTCAATGACATTCTCAATGGTAAAATTCAAATGGACGAAGTAGAGAAAGCTCTAATCAATATTAAAAAAGGTAAAGCATCGGGAATTGACTTTATTTAATACCATTTTTGATTCAGCAGATTACCCAAAAAGACTGGGCGCAGGGGTTGATCTACCCAGTTCATAAAAAAGGTGATAAATCAGATGCAGAAAACTACCGAAAAGTTTCTCTGATTCCATCTCTTGTTAGAGTTTTTGAATCTGTACTAGAAAATAGATTGTCATACAAAAACTTAGTGTGCTGTGACGATGATCCCCTATAAAGAGGCTTCAAAAAGGATTGTAGGACATCAGATAACTTATTTGTGTTGTACAATCTCGTTGAAACGCAAAAATCACGTGAAAAACCGCTCTACGTTTGTTATATAGATTTGACCAAAGCTTTCGATTATTTAAACAGAGATGCACTTATCGTGAAACTGCAGCAGCGCAATGTCGACGAAAAATTTCTGAATACAATCAAATCTATGTTTCATAAATTTAGCAGTCGAGTTAAATGGAATGGAAAGATTAGCAAGCCTATTAACAACCGATATGGTGTTATGCAGGGAGGTGTATTAAGCCCCAAACTTTTCAACGAATTTCTCCAGGATCTCAGAAAATATTTAAATCCCAAATATGGTCTTAAGATAGGAGACTTATACCTTGCGTGTCTCCTTTTTTAGATGACATAGTCCTCTTTTCAGAATTGGCGGAGAACCTACAGGCACAAATTGAATTATTTTATATAAGTACTGTGAGATTTGGAATCTAATAATAAGCATCGCTAAAACAAAAATTGTGATATACAACCAAATATATGCCAAGCATTCATTTTCCTTCACACTGAGTGAAAATGCCCTAGAAATAGTGGACAAATATAAATACTTAGGTCTTTGGTGTAGTAATAATAAAAATATATTTGTAAAAAACCATTCGTATCTGGCTGAACAAGCTCGGAAAGCAATTTCCACAATTAGAAATTACAATCACAGCTTAGGACACCTTGCTCCAAAATTATCTCTAAAAGTATTTGAAGCGCAAATAGAACCCATATTGATGTATGGTAGCGAGGTACTATTTATTGGTAAAGAAATATCTGACTTTGAGATGGTTCATTTATCATTCTTGAAAAATATGCTGGGAGTCAAACAACAAGCCACATCAGTTACTATTTATGAGGACACAGGAAGGTATCCCCTCTTTTTAAAACAACAAATTCCAGCGTTGAAATACTGGATTCGCTTGATCTCCTTACCTAAAAGCTGTTATTTGAGAATCGTGTACAACTCACTGGCGTCTCTTGATTTTATTGGTGAAACTAATTGGTGCTCTCACATCAGGTCATTATTATTCCGAACAAACCACTGCGATGTTTGGAAAAATCACAGGATCGAAAATGCCAATCGTCTCATCAAAAAAATTAAATTATGTTTGATTAATATATATAAAGCTGATTAGTCTAACAAAGCCCGAAACTCCATAAAATTGCGAACGTACATAAAGTTTATATTCGACCACTCGCTAGAAGAATATATGTTTTACATCCCCGACACAAGGTGGATAAAGGCGCTATCAAGATTGAGAATGAGCTCACATATGCTAGAAATTGAACGAGGAGGGCATGTCAAGCCGCAAAAAATACCACTAGAACAGCGCACATGTCAAAGATGTACATTAAACTCTGTTGATGACGAAATTCATTTTTTAATTACTTGCTCTCACTTCGCTACGCAGCGAACTAGTCTACTTACCGAAAGCAAACTACTCAACAGTGAATTTGACTCACTCTCAAACGATGACAAATTTATATATATTATGTCATCTACACATCGACCATTAGTAATATGCTTAGCAAAATACACCTATAGCTGTTTTCAAACCTTAAGCGTACCTCCGCTTTATAAAACGATTGGGGCGTAGGGTGATTGGTGCGGCTGGTGATTCCTCTAATCATCCACTCATGAAATCATCCATGCTGTCGGGGGATCACCACTGTGGTATCAGCGACTGGTGCGGCTGGTGATTCCTCTAATCATCCACTCATGAAATCATCCATGCTGTCGGGGGGGGAGGGGTTGGGGGGGTCATCACTGTGGTACCAGCGACTGGTAATTCCTCCAATCATCCACCAACGAAATCAGTTCCACTCATGCAGTCTCATCAAATCAACTGCTGTTTAGCCTCAGCTGTATTCTAGGCTTAGTCACTTGTGTCAAGTGATATTTTGTATTTTCTAGAGTTTTATATATATATATATTCCTTTTCTTTTATTACTAGAATAATTATGTGCGATTAATTGATTAGACCGGTTTAGTAGAATCTGTTATCGGGGAGGCTGCGACAGTAACCCAGGCTCAGCTTTTTGCTATAACTGGTTCCGTCATCAGTGATCATTGCACATTCAATCTTGAGTACCTGTACGTGTTCTTGGTGTTTCGAGCTAACGTCAGTCAATGCATTTTTTAGATTGTTTTTTTAACATGTTAAATGTAACTAATATTATTATTTTCTTCTTTATACATACTCTCACTCATTATTTAATTAATCGGTTTCTACGCTTTCCGGAGGTTTTTTTGCTGTATGCGGTAGCTATTTTATCTCTGGTTTTGGTGCGGGAAACTCAAAAATATCATGCCAATGCTGTTTGACTGTAGGTGTTTTAAAATAGTTCTGGTGCATATTTTATTTAACCTGTGCTTGTTTTAGTATATAATGTCGTTTGATTTTAACATGTTTAAGTTAACTTAACATGCATATTTTACCGAACTAATCCTGTTGTATATAGTCTTGTATATATGTTCATTTTAATGACGCATAAGTCTGCATAGACTTACCATCGTCAATAAATATCTATCTATCTATCATGTAGGCCCCTAGCTATGCACAGACGACATCGTAGACATTATATCCCATCATGTCTAAGACATATATTTCTGGAAATATAGTCGCAGCCTACATATACAAACACTTTTAAATTTTAAGTATTTCTTCATTTATTTCAGTTAAATAATTTATTCAATCCTCAATGATATCCAGTTTGTTTGGTATAAACATCTTTTTATTCACCAATTGAAACAGCACCAAAACAATATTGTGTAACAATACTCTTACTATTATGGGCATATATGTATGCCTTGGCTTTGGTGAAGCAGCTGACCACATGATGACCCAAAAACAGTGGACTTCTCTGTCCCTTTCTCTTTGTCACATACATGATACATATAATTATTGTATTATATATGTTCATCTGTATTAGTGAGGCGCACAACGGGAGCAAATTTGTCAAAACTGTGATCAATAACTCTGAACTATTTACCTACTTAATCATAAAAATATTTCCGATGTGCCTAATCAGTGTAATGATAATATTAAACTCGTCAAAAATATACGCCATAAAAACGTGTTTTTGTGAGTATTTTAAATAAATAAATTAATGTATCCCTGCTTCTATTTAAGCTAGGTGTGATCTTACATAGTAAAATTAGAAATACGACATTATAGATATATACTGTAGATCTGGTAATAGCACAGGACATTTTTGTCAAAATATAGTCGAGCCTGGAACTACGAGAGGGCAGACAGATTTGTTCACCAAGTTGTAGTATAAGGTCTCTAGTATCACCAAGAAAAAGTCTTAAGCTCAACTCGTTGGAGGGGGGGGATTTTTGGGCATTTTTGACATCAGCAATATACCATTTATAGCAGAGAAACGTCCACCTTTGTACGTAATTGATCGATTTAAATGAACTTGGGATCTATTTCTATAGAGTTTTATTCGGTGAATCGAATAAAAATATTTCTATGACCTTCCAAGGTCAATTAATAGGACAAAATCATGATCAAACACAAAATGTACGTTTTTAACAGTTTTAGCTTCCTTTTTGAACAAGACAAACGTTACTAATAATATATAATAAAATATCGTAGGCCTATGTCCATTTTATAAACTAGATGAGTGGCTTTTGAAAGAATAATTTACTAATGATCTAATCAACATAAATTAAAAATGAGCGCCACTGACAATAAGCACAATTAGGCAAATATGCCTATATCACCTCTTCCTCAATTGATCTACTGTATTGCGATTTCCAAATCACTATCTGATTTTTTGTTTTAATACTTAAAATGTTCTGGAACAAGTAAGCCGAGATATTCAGCATTAAAGCCTACAGAGACTCACTACGATACCATAATTGCAAAAAAGAATTCAATTTATATCCACAAGCAGTGCATGGCGTCCAAAAACCTTCATTTCATATAGGCTCAAGTGTTCAAACATACAGTTAAAGCTTTAAAAAAAGTTCGTGATGTGAAAGAAGTTCGGCCACAATGTTCAGCTATATATAATAAACCTTCAAGGTCATAAACACAGTACACTAGCTTGGGTACGTACAGTTAGCATTACTCTGTATTTATTTCAATTTGTCGAACTATTCAGATAAGTCTTGACAGAATGCCAATAAATACATATTTATGTTAAGTAATTATTTTTGAATCACTAGCGCTACATTTGTCTAAGAGAATTTAATAATTGTGTGTGGCAATGCGTTTGATAAGTCTAGAAAGATGTTCTGCGATATGTCACATTAATCGAGGTTATGATGTTATTAATTTGATTATCACTTTTTTGTATAATATTGAATTACTTAAATTGCCAATTTCTTAATAAAGAGGGTAAGCATAATGGGTTGACAAATTATCTCGCTCTTTCGTGCCCACTATATTGTGGACTATCTATTATTTGTGTATAGAATGAATGTGATTTTATGTTACCTTAGGTGGCAATATCATGACACGAGGACGTCGTGACTATGCCCTACCCTTTTTTAAAGACATAAAGGGCACTTTAGACTACATTGTACCATATCTAGAGAGCATTACACACTTCTTCAATCATATAACTTTATTGAAGGGCTGTATGCTGAACCATAATTATCAGCATCTGTGACAGCCGAGATTTCGAATCCGGTGTCAACAAGTAGCACTACATTACCAAACCAAATGAGCCACCACATCATATTCATGAGCGGCCATTTTGAATTTCCGCAAATAACATAATATAAAGACATTTTTTTCCAATTGCAAGGACGCTTTTTTTTCTTAGAGTTCTACTAGCCCACCACTCAGTTTTGGTCATGGATGTCAAAAAACCTCTTGCCTGGTGGTAAATGTTATTTATGTTGTTAAATTATTATTAGGCCCAGACTAAATAATTGTAACCAAAAATCTTAAATTTGAATAACTGTTGGTGCACCTGACATACCTTGACATTGTGACAACAATGTCTAAAAATAGGTGGTGGTCTCTTTGATAAGCCAATTAGAGGCAGTATTATGACTTCGGGCTCATTTTCAGTGGCGGCCATTTTGTATTTATGCAAATTAGATAATATCAGAATATGGTTTTTTTTAATCGCACACCTATCTAGAGAGTCACTATGATTTTACCATATCTGTAAAGTTTAGCATTCTGGAAAGAAATACAAAACCATACAGAAGTGTTCATTTTTCGTTTGATCTTGACAATGACCCATTAATTTACCCTTCAAGGTCACCAAAATAACTTATATAGGTTTATCTGTACGAAATGACTCAAAAGTCATATAAATCGGTCAAGTATGTACAGAAGTAGACACTTTTATCACACTGAACATCTCAACGGACAACAAAAAAAGGGCGTGGTCCAAAAATACCCCCCCCCCAACGAGTTGAGCTTAAGACTTTTCTTGTATTACTATGCCTTATAGAGAAACTTGGTAAAAAAATCGGCTGCCCCCTCTTAGTTCTAGGTCATGTACAATAATGCCCTGGACTATAATATTCGCGAGGTTTTAATTTTCTCGAATTTTAGCGAGGAAGACAAATTTGCGAATTCAAGGATCTCGCGATTTTTTTTATTACAATAGCGCTACTAAAGAAAAAGGAAACACGCAAAAATTACCAGATCTACAGTATATATATATATAGATAAATAGATATTGGAATAATTTACTTTATTTTCGTTTTCGTTGACCATGTTCACACACTATTTAAGTTTAAAAACAATATTCGAATAAAACGATAAAAGATATATTGAGTTACATGTATGTGAGCTTTGACATTTTTATCATAAAAGTGATCTATTTGCTCTATATAATGCAGCTTGCGAACTCAATTTCTTATAGCCCAAACTGTATCTGAAACTAAAGGTTTGAGCCACAGATTGCGACGGTACGGTTGTGTGTTGTGATTTCTATGGGCGCTCATGGCTAATTAAGACTTGGCCACAATTGGGGCGGGGGCCATAGGGTAGTGGTTAGCACCGCTGCCTATCACGCTAGAGTTCGGAGTTTGGTTCCCGGTCTCGGCGGTTTGAAAGAAAAAAAAAAGTTTCTTCCCCATCCACTGAAACTCAGTATTGTGGGGAGCCTCCGTGACCGAGAGGTAGCGTGCTCGGCCTCAGACCGCCAGGGCTCGAATTTCAAATCCTGTGTCTGGAGGACAGTGTCATCTCATTCATCTCACCATCCTCAGGAGGTTCTCCTGGCCCAGTTTAGCCTATATGTGAACAAAGGTGGCCTAAAGCCCGAGTCATTTCATTTCATGGCCACAATTTATCAAGTCGAAAATAGATTTGTTAGAATCAGTAACATTTTACCTATATTTTAAGCTCGTTTTCAGCTACGTCGTTAACACACTGGTTAGTATGTTAAACTTATTGCATATACTTATTGCATATACTTATTAGAATATTGATGCAAAATAAAAATAATCTTCATTTTCTATGTTCAAATATTTTTGTCAGGATAATTTCATGTTCGAATATAAGTGCATGTGGTTTTCTTGAATATTTTTTTTGGTTCGAATATAAGTGTATGCACTTTAAAACACAGTTTAGAAACATATTTTATTGACCAATTGAATACCAAGTGTATGCACTTATATTCGAATACAAAGTGCATCTTCAAATTAAAAGTACATGCACATTTATGCGAGGGGATACGGTACTAAACAAATAATTATGTATACTTGTTTTTTTATACTTCACCTAAATAATTTCGTGTTACCCGTTTGATGGTGATTAAAGTCATTAAGAAAAACAATTGAAACGCTATAAATCCATTCCGTTTCCCTGCCAGGCTGAGAAGTGTCTACATAAAAAATCAAAATCAATTTGGACTAGTGGTGTTTCAATATAGCTTACACAAGGAAACTTTAGAGTCAACAAATTGAGTCAATCTCACAATTATTCACTGCTAAAACTAGGCCTGTAAAATATCATGCGTTGATATAATAGTAGTTATGTAGTGCTGTGGCAAGAAGTGTTAAATCTCAGACCAATGAGAGATCAGGGATAATATTACTCTAGTGATCTTACTCATTTTTATCAACGACCTTGTTATCAGTTTATTAGAAATACAAAAATGTTTTATAAATGATTTAAATATTTTACATTTAATTTGCATATATGGAATAATTATGATAAACCGATGTTATGTTATGCAACTGTACCAGCACAGTGAAAGTACAGCGGGAAATGTTGGCAAGGTATTCCGTGATGTTTATGACCGCGATGTATATGATAACGTAGGCCTATGATTATCTATAAAATTACAGTAAAATCCAGCTAAACAAGTGCGTTGAGAAAATGTATAATAAACTTCAACATGCATTGTGTAGTTTCGCAATACAATATAAATTAATAAATAAATAGATAAGATTTGCAAGAATCGCGCTAAGCGTTTTCAACACAGTTTTTTCGTAAAATACAGTATGTAATTTATTCAGATTATATTAGTTTATTTTCCGGGTATGTCTATAGGTATGTGGAATTAGACAAAATAATTAAATCTATAATTGAAAATGGAAATGAAGCCAGCCTAGCCCTGATTCCCCAGCTTATCAAAATAGCAGTGTATCGCTATCACCTTGGCAGATTTTATGGCTTTGATGACCCGCTCCACTCCCGACATTTTCACCACCTTCCTAACATCGGGACGTGGCGTGAAGCACCACGATTACCTAACGTGAGCGACTGATGAGCGCATGAGGTACTACTAATGTAGCTCCCCCGTTGTCTTGACCAGAATTGAGGGAGCATGGAGGGTCAAACAGCTGTGGATATCACTTAGTGAAAATGATCCACCTTTAGCGGTTATGTATTCTAAATGACTTAGCGTTTGTAAGCTAGAAATTCACAAAACATTACTTCAATAAGCTTAATGAAGAATGTTCCTCCTGGAAACAATTCAAAATTTAATACTTGATATAATTTTATTATGTAAAATGGTGATTTAGAGCCAGTGGACTGTAAATTCACAAGCAATGCGTGTTTTTAAACCTAGAGTCCGAAGTGTGCCCAGAGTGCCACTATTTGACTACCTGATAATTCAAAGTTGGGCGTCACATGTCAATATAAAACTAGGCCTGGTGTGAGTGGCAGATTGTGATTTTATTATATTCTGGTGGGGCCTGTTACGTAATCGCTAGGGCCAGGACAGGCAGGCAGGGCAGGCAGGTGTGAGAGCGCGCCCTCCCTCTAGACACCTAGTGCATTCACTACAGCTAGGGGGAGGGGTAAGCGGGTACCCTGGTCAAGAAGAGGGGGGAAATACCAGGGAAGGGTGGGGTGTACCCCGCCTAGTCTACTAACCGGAGTCCGAGTTCAGGGTAAAGGGGTAGCAGGGTGGTTGCCTGCACCGAATTTTGTTAATTCCATTGGTCTAGAGTTTAGACCCCAAACTATATGCCACCAATCAGAATTCACACCTAATTCTTCGTTATTCTATAGGTCGAGAGCAATGACGCAACTTCCAATAGAATCGCCACTCTGTTATTACTGATCTTCAAGTAGACTCTAGTTAAACCTTGCCGAGCTGGTTATAGCAAATTACAGACATGCACAGATTATGGGTGATTCACCGTTATATGACAGGCTGAGCGCAAAGACACCACTCCCAATGTGATTTCATCTGCGTGCATTTAATTAGTATGTAGGCCTATCGCATCTTTATAATAACAACAAAAGTATTAATAATTACACGAACAATAAGAATAGGATAGATTGAGCACCAAATATAAACATAGGGACAATATAAATAATAATACAGTCATATGAACATGTATCACTATTAAAAGAAAACCATGGTTATAGTAAAAGTAATAATAAATAATACGACAGATCGAGCAAGAAATATAAAAATGTGAGAACAAAAATGTATTTAATCACATGATACGTAGGTCTATCATAAAATATTGTAATTATCTTTTGCTAATAATTTATTTTGTCACAGTTTGTATGAATAAAAATAACTTGTCTCATGTAATACCGAAATCTTGTAGCAACTACAGTTAAGCTGTAGGTCGGTAAAGGTTATTGAACCACTTCAGATCGGTGTAAAGATGTATATATCGCACAATCTGAACATAACTATGGTTTAAGATTATGTTATGAAAGTTAAAGGGATTAGGGTAGTGAATCTGCGTCTAAGACTTATTATTAAAAATGGGAGATAATTCAGTAGGTCTAAGCAGTTTCCTTAGAATAACGATCCAGCTAAGGAAGATCTCAATGCAGATGCTAATTATTGGCTAGCGGCCGAAGTAGAATATAAAAATAAAAGTTTGATTGTGCGAGGTGTAGATTTCGAGCTTGTAAAAGAAATGTTAGCGGGCACTCCAGCTGGTGTGTACAGCCATGTGTGGGGTTATGAGATACAAACGGTTCATTGTGGGGCAAAATACTAAAATTGTAACAAGTACCGTAAGTCGTTTCTAAAAAGTGGGAAGCCTTACTTTTGTAAAAAATTGTATTCCATACATGCTGATCAGAGGAATTTGAAATCACCGGCCCAAATTTCAGAATGTTGTCAATACATAACACCGACATTGACATCGTATCTTGCTGAAGTTTTTCAATTTCAACCACCCCGCCCAATGTATAATGATTGTCCGCAGGCTGTAATTGATGATTTTTTTTAACAATATATTATTCATTTGACTGGCCGCAATAAATGTACCATTGTAATGTTCTTAATATATAAATAAATTGTGGGTGACACCTAAATAAGTTTTACTTGACTTGATATAATTAGACAATCTCACTAGGCAGCTGCCAGAGAGCTACAATTAGCCACAAAAGGTAAATTACCAGAAAAATTAAACTCAACAGTCCAGTGACATAAAAACAATTAGTTTCACGGGAACACCAGCAAGACGAGCTTCATGTAACGGAAGGAAAAGACGGGTGGGAAGTCTTTAGTAGAACAAGAATTGACCACTAAGGATCCTTATAATTCTAAAGTTGACTTTCCTTCTACAGCACAGGAACGGACAGTGCACCCCACCACTATACCCCACCCTATCAGTCAGTCACTGCTGGATAAACACTCCCCACCCTAACTCACGGTCAGCGGCACATTGTGGTCATTGGGCTCAATTTTGACGGAACAAAAACGGCTCTAATAAAAAACAAAAGTAATGTAATAAAACATTACTATTTTTACATCAATAGTAATGTGTTCACCTTAGACGATGTTTATAGAGCAGCCTTGCTCAAATTGTCAAGGTGACAAGTTAAATGTACTATTACCGACCTGTGTATAAAAAAATAAGGGAAAAGGTCTATAAATAAAACAAACTGAGAATATCAATGTTGATAAACAAATATCACCCCAAAAAATAATAATAACATAGTGTTGTCACAGTACCTAATACTGTGTGACCTCTTAGTCTATATTGCAGTCCAAACAAATGATTAAGCTACCTGATTGCCGTTAATTAAATTGTTGCAATAACAAACGATCATGATAACTGAACACTGAGCATCCGAGTAGTTAATGCTACGAAAACAAACGATTGAGATA
The DNA here is from genome assembly GCA_964017125.1 of Flabesymbios commensalis. Lineage (NCBI taxonomy): Eukaryota > Metazoa > Annelida > Polychaeta > Terebellida > Flabelligeridae > Flabesymbios > Flabesymbios commensalis. The sequence continues at coordinate 42,900 of CAXHKU010000120.1, forward strand.
ATTATTCGTATGTCGTATATTGCAAAGAAAACAGGTGATTTAGATAAGTAGGCGCACACTCATGGTTATTGCAATGTAAAAAAATAATCGTAATGATTTTAACGGCAAGCCTAGCGACATCATAACCTTTATGACGTATGTTATTGGCATTAATTTGTATTAATTCTGATCTTTGTATACACAAGAGAAAATGACATATCTTACGTATGTTAAGTGTGTTTATAACATGCCGAAATTTCAGAGATGCAATAAGATTATTTCCTATCATATAGCCTACCACATGGGATATAAGCTTTCACAAATGGAAATAAGTACAAACTTGGTGAATTACAATTTATTACACGTTGAACTCTTTGTTCAAATATATTACCATATGTATAGGCGTTAAAATGAAGAATTATTAGAGAATTTGTATTTGAAGTTACTTGGTTACTAACATTAATTTCATGCATTTAACCAGGATGAACTTGAGTAGGTCGTAGTTAATTTGATATAGTGCCCTTTGTACACCTGAGAATATATCACATAGAACAATGATATTTAATATAATAATTTTATGAAATTAAAAGCATTGTTTTGCTATGTTTAATTAAATTATTGATGTTTAGTATAGAGAGCGTTCCACAGCAGTATATCTGTGTGGGTAAGTGTTGTTGTTCACACCTGTGGGGGGCACTAGGCCACCCTGTCCGCTGGGGAGGGGTTGGGCCGTGTGGTGAGGTCCTGATTATGTAGTACTTGTATTACAAAGGCTAATCAGACGCCTTTTGTAGCCCACAGTCAGAAAGACATGGACTGTCAAAGGTATTACATGCCACAATATTTTGCGGTTGATGCTTTGCTGAGCAGAAAACTACGTAAAGTACATCAGCTAAATGATTATCATACTAGCTAGAGTATATTTTTGCATTTTAAGTATTTACTTCCAAACTTTCGACAGGTTGTATGCAGATATTATAGTATTTTACTTTATATCTCGGATATTTTTATGGTCATTGTTATGTAGTTATGTATTTTATATTTCATTTTTTATTTAATATGTTTTTTCTTTGTATTTTAACCACGCCTTGACTGCACAACCCCCACCATGGTCAAGGCTCGACCACAGCCCCTCGGGACAGCCCCTCTCCTATCAGTAAGCCAGTGCCACCCTCCCCCACCCTGACACCTCTGTGTCCACGGCCGCGCTCCTTAACTAACGAATATTATGTCATGAAGCTCTCTGACTGGAGATCAGTGACTGTCACACTCCTTATCGCTCTACCAATCTGTTTGATGAGCTTGAAACTGGGAGGCTGCCAGCATGTAACCCCAATATAACAATTTGTATTTGATTTCTGGATCCCGGTAGTTCAGTTTAACCAGAAATATGTGTTTACCGTCTGACGCCCTGTGCACTATATATATATAGTGTCGTAGTGTCTGTGGTCGAAATGTAGGCTTAGGACCACACATCTTTTCCTCTGTTTTGCTGTTTATATATCCGGTGATACAGTATTTGTTGTATACATGTATGCTTTGATCGACTTTATTATCAATATAATAAATAATAATTAAATTTATTATATTACAAATACGTTAATTCACTAGGAAATGTTGTTAAGCGAACCTCCTCCTTCTAGTGGTAAATTTCCTTTAAAACAATATTTTTAATTTCTTTCAGTAATGTCAACAGAAATCATGTCAAGCTTAAGGTTAAGTGTTTAACCCTTTGGACCATAAATGTACAAACGTTTACAAACGCTTACAAACGTTTACAAGAGATTACTAGAAACATGTAGGGCCTGCTAATTTCAATGAAATATATACTAATCAAAATAACAAGACATTCGATATCTTTCACGTAAGCCTACTTATTTTAGCAAACATTTAGGCAAGGATGGCGTATTTTTTTATTCTGTAGTCGTATTCATCTCTATTTGATTATTCGATAATCATGATAAATTATGAATACAAATATTCGTATTGTATTTAAATTCTTTCAACAAAGAACTGTATACGTGAATACTTATTGAATATAATTATCGTGAATAATAACAGTTAGTTATAGTTATACATCGCCAGTCTTTTTTTTTTAATCCCGTCAAAGAAGTGTTGATAGTCCCTGACTGTGCCCATGTCTTATTATTGCCATTATATTCCCTGCACAGATCCTGCGCTGGCTGGCAAAGAAAGAAATGTGTGTTCAAACATCAAGATTTGCAAATGATTTACTTAAATTACTGAAATAATATCAGTAATTCCTATCCCCTTGAAGTTGTGTGTCTGGGCAGCAAAATATTTATAACTTCGAGCGGGTGAAACTTAAGAAAGAGGAAAAACAATTTTAAAACGTAACCATTTTTGCGCTAAATTTTAACTTTTACGACTTGAAGTTGTATCTCGCTACCGCGACCCATAATTTAAATTGGGTGAAAGTTGTTAGTTGCTAATAAAACGGATTAAAATACAAGCAAGTGTGAATGTGTGTTTGTTTGTTCAGCACTCACGTAATAAATGGCACCTTCTCGGCCCACGAGGGAGATCAATGCCCATGTAAATTACCTCTACCGCAAAGCTCTCTAGCTAACAGATAAACATAGGAGCAACACAATATAATTATCTACATATATGTATTTATTATTGGTATATGAGTTATGTGTGCTTAAAAAACTTGTAGTTGTTCGTAATCACTAGTGAACATATTGTGAACATGCCTTGTGACAAGTCGCACAATTTTTTTTTAAATACACATTCTAATCCATGGTTAATAATAACCTTTACTCTTATCAAGTATCTTTGTTATATTTATATTTATTAAACGGTTAACAATACATTTTAAATAAGCACTAACTACATTTAAAACATTGCCTTGTTGATTTGATCTAGGACAAGGTTATTTACTGAACAAATACCGCACAAATAACGTGAAATAACACTCTCAACGTGAGATCTTACGAGACCCGTCAATCATTGTGATAGCTATAGCTAACCGGCCCTGTGAGATGGGAGGGAGATGTTGACCAATCAGTGTTTGAAAACTCCTGTCAATCAACCCTGTCGGTGACCTATCCATACTGACATAACGATTCTTGCTAACGGATAAGTACTGTATTTAATATATGTACGTAAGCAGTAATTTACCCCCAGTAGGCTACTGGGCCCAAATGTATGACGTTATAATTGGGCCTTCGTGGCGACAGCCCACATACTCCAGTGTAGGCCTAACCATTTAGGCTTCCTGGCGATGCCGTCACGGCTCACGTACTGAAAGGGTTAAAGCTAGCGAAGCAATCAGGGGTAAAATTATTTCGGCTTCTTAATATGTCCATAATATGTGAATTGTTATAATAGCAGTCAGTCGCCTAACGTGATGCGTCGCCGGTGGCTAATCAACCCTTCCAGTCCAGCAGCGAACTATACCTAATCGCATTGTACACATATCTATATATATTATATATTCATAATAGGCCTAGTATAAATATCTTCATTCACATGTTAATTTGACAAAAATACAAAATATATTTTACTTGTCGTCCTATGATATATCGGTTAATACGATGAACTTAGGTAAGATATACCTGTTGATTAACCGTATAAGGTGTTAATCCTTTCATCAACTTATTAAGTAACAGAGTAATGGTTAAAGTCAATGAATAAATATTTAATAAATATTTATTTATTAAATATTTATGTATCATATATTAATTTACTAATTATTAATTATTAATATTATTTACTAAATGTTGCAGAACATACACGACAAGTGGAGCCGGTGAATAATAAATAATAACTTTAAGCGGTAATAAAATGTCTACCCGTTTTAACAGAAATAATGCAGTCCTGCTATGCGACTTGATGAAAAATATACCTTGTATGCATTCAATTGGAGTGATATACGGGTGAATATGTAAATGAGACATAGACACCCCCGTTTGAAGTAATTAAAACAAAATAAAGAAAATTAGGAGGTAGCCATAAAGATAACGCTTGTCTATTTTAACTTATAATATTCTTCAGCTTATAGATAGACACAGATAAATAAGTAATAATAAAAAAATCTTGTCTTCTAATCTACCATTTTTTTGTACATATTTTAATAACTGTATTATTGCATACATGTGTATAAAGAGAGCCCATTGCAAAAGTAATTAAAACGACGGCGGAAAACCACGATCGAACCCGAGCGGAATGAATAGGGTTTTGGGCCACCTTTGTGTAGGTAGCCTACATCACAAAAAGCCATTTTGATGGTTTTTTCGTGTTTTTCATGATTTATGTGAATTTGTGAGGCACTGCAGTAAAAGGCATATTTTTCTCTATTTGTTTGTTCCTCTTGATCACTATTCCTGTTAGAAATGAAGCCATCATTGTACAATTAAAATCATGAATTGCTTTGAATGACACTTTTAACACATTTTCTGGGGGTCTCCCATCATTAGATTTCTTGCAATTACGAAAAATGGTGCCAGCTCTCGCCTTTAATTTCTGAATTGTTGCAACAAATGCTTGAAGAGGTAAGTGGAACAGGCATGCTGTGGCCCCCTCTCATAAATTATTTTACACATGTGCCATTTTTTATTTTTTTGTAAAAAAAATCAAAAAATGAAAATAGACTATGTCCACATGTACAAAAATGTGATTTTGTTTCAAATATTCAAATATTGTATATTTATTTGTATTCTGTAGGCGTATATATGCCAGAATTGAATAATAATAATAATAATTAATATTACTATTATTATTATTATTATTATTATTATTATTATTACTACAAGTTAATGCCTATGGACTATATATCATATCATTAATCATATCATTCATAGCATTAAAAATGAAACTATGACTCGGCGGATTTTGGGCTAGAGTGTTAATTTTAGGTGCAACGTGATCCCGAGGCCCTACTGCGTCGCGTGGTACCCTCAGCTCGCGGATCAGAGTATACATTATATTTGTTGCACGGATCGATGCGCCGTGAGCCGCTGAGTGCGTAGGTAGCACTTTGTAAGTCTAGCTGCTATATTGACCGAGTTATAGCAGTTAAAAGTTTGCATAAAGCGGAACCGGCAAGATCTTTCAAAAAGTAGTAATTGCTGACGTATATTATACATAGTTACCTTCTTTAACGTTTTCATTCGTAACTTTGTGCCAAGATATTCAAAACCTTAGCAAAAAACATAATATTAAATGATTTTTTTTTATCTGTTATTATTGTTATAGTTATGATGTCTATGATATTAAGGGGAAATTATTATTATTATTATTATTATTATTATTATTATTATTATTATTATTATTATTATTATTATTATTATTATTATATTATTTTTATTATTTTTATTATTATTATTATTAACATTATTATTATTATCGTCACGAAGCTATTTTTGATCATGTTTTTGCACTAAAATCGATAAAATGTTTCCAATCAGACATCGAACAAATAAAATGCAAGGTTGGCAACAACTTGCATTTTCTTTAGTAACATATAAACATACAAAATAATAAAAAAGAACAGAGTTGGCAAATTGAGCTGCAGTAGCCCCCGAATACAACCAACCGCCGCCTGACTAATACTCAGTCTGTCAGATCCAGAGTCAAAAGGTCAAACGTCCGCGAACAGGCGACGTCTGCCAAGCATTGTCTGAATGTCGGGTCAACGTCAGATACGTTGTCCCAGCGTTCAGCCAACCTTGGGCCAGTTCACCTGCCCACCAGCTAGCCGCATAGACAACTCTCTACATACACTGCCTGTCAAATGTTACAGCAGACCCAAGGAGGTTGAGCGGACCGGATTTAGAGCGAACGAGCCAGAGCAGCCCTCCCACAAATTCGGACATTTCTCCACAAAAATTGTGATAATACTGCTTGAATAATCGTTTTTTCTGGCTCTCTGAAAGTCATCGGTGTCCTGATAACTTAGCCAGCCCAAAGCCCTACTGTATGTTGAGATGTTCCCGACTGGTACTAGGAAATATTACAAATATTGTATATATTAGGACTACATGATATTGTAAAAATATTCATTTAACAAATCTTTACAAATTTCAAGTCAGTGTCTCCACAAACTTTGAACGCTGGATTTTGAAGAGTTATCTTGTCTAGATCCGCTTTATAATAATATTATTAGTCTATTCAAATCTAGATGGGGGCTACAGACTCAGGCCTACTAACGTGAACTCGTCAGTAGTTGTCCAAATGGACATATGTATCAACAATGCATGTCGTGTCTAAATGGTTCAAGCCTAAGATAAAGCCTACAGGTGGTCTCAAACTCTCACCTCTACACAACTTCTACTCTATAGCTGTGCCATATATACTGTCATCCAAAGCCAGAAGGCAGTATCTGACTACTTGCAAACTAAGCAGATACTGCCGTTTGGCTTAGCAGAACAGTTTAAGGCCAACACTTACACCAGAAATGCAGGATACATGTATTATGAATTTCTGACTATTAGGCTATACTGATATGTGCGTCCATTTGTACTCCAAATTGTAATTATCTTTATGATATCTCCGTTGTGAAACAGCTAATTATATTGTCTTTACCTCCTGTATTAAAATAGGTATCTGCATAAGAGTTGGTCCATCGTTAGGTCGCTAACGTGGTAAGAGATCATCACGCAATTTTAAATTTGGCTCAAAGAATTGTCTACTGTTAGCAGTTATAAATATTTTGGATTTTTATTAGATGAACATTTCGATTTTGTACAGGGTGTTGATGTCCTTAGTAGCTCAGCAGGTCGCGCTCTTAGTTCGGTCATTGCAAAATTTAAACACTTGAGAAATGTAGGCTTTACAACTTACACAAAACTACATAATTGTTGTGTTAAACCAATTTTGGAATATTCGTCAGCTGTGTGGCAATATAAAAAATATGTAGAACGCATTAAAGAGCTATAAGATATTTTCTTGGGCTACCAAGAACAGCTCCGATTGTGTGGTGGCATGGGATGGATTGCGCCAGCATTAAGTCTTAGTTTAAATAGATTGAGATTATGGAATAGATTATGTGAAATGCACCCAGATCGACTCACAAAACAAATATTTGAATGGGACTGGCTGAAGAAATATAATAACTGGTCGGAAAATATTTTATATTTGTTAAACAAACTAGACATGGCTGTCTTATTTTACAATCAAAACTATTGTGACATTTAGGAAACTTAAATTAAATTATATGAACTTATGTACCCTACAGTGGAAGGAATCGTTGACATCATTCCCGAAACTCCGTACTTATACTAAACATAAAGTAGAGTATAAAAAGGAAAGTTATTTGACGTGTAATGTATCAAAATCCCAAAGATCTTTGCTGGCTCAGCTTCGTTTAGGAATGCTTCCCTTGGCCATTGAAAGTGGTAGATATACAGGCAAAAGTATAGAATTGAGAGTTTGTATTGTATGTGACAGTAATGTGAGACAGAATGAATTGCACTTTATATGTCAATTTTTACGCTACGGTGAAAAGAAATGTATGACTTTATTGATGTCACAATACAAGACATAAACTTTTATACTTTAAAGGTGATCTATCACCCCTTATATAATATGAATAATTTTGTGACAAAACAATCAAAGTTGCCACAAGATGGGGCACAAATGTTCCTTTATATGGGGTGATTGGCTGTCATGTGACCCTCTGAGAGGGTCACATGATAGCCAATCACCACATATATATATGTATTTTATGTACTAGGTACGTTGACACACTATTTCACGTTTGGACATGTAAATAATTTATATGAATTATTTTTCTGTAATAGGTGCAGCAGGTAATGGCTCATAGATGTTTATAATTATATTATATTCCGAACCGGTGATATTTTATAACCCACAGCTTTACTGCTGCGCCAACGTCTCAAGCGCTGGTCCAGCATAGAAGCAGCGTTGAACCAACGGGGGCTTTCATTATTTCACGTTTGAATACACCTTATCTATTGTTAGACTCCGGCGAACACGAGACGTTGCGCCGGTGCTGGTTGAGAAACGGTCCGACATCGTAGACGTTGGACCGTGGCTTTGCCAGGGCCGGGTCGATGAGGTGTGTTCGCTGGAGCATCACTTTTGTACATTGATATGCTTGCATTTTCACCCCTCGTTTCGACACCTCATTTTCATGTATTATTATAATATAAACTGATATAATATTAAAGGGACTGGCCCAGGCTAAAATCATCAAAAAATCGGTGATTTTATTTCGGGTTCTTAATATGACCATATGATGTAAGCATGTACATAGACTAGAACTGCAAATTTGTATAATTTTTGTGCTGCGCATTCACCAGTTAGACTAGATATAGAGACGAAATTCCTGATTTCTAATTATTGACAACCATGTCAAAAATAAGAAATGCGGGAATTTCGTCTCTATATCTAGCCTAACTGGTGAATGCGCAGCAGAAAAATTAAAAAATTTTGCAGTTCTAGTCTATGTACATGCTTACATCATATGGTCATATTAAGAACCCGAAATAAAATCACCGATTTTTTTATGATTTTAGCCTGGGCCAGTCCCTGTAAAGACCATCTACAATAAGATGATCGACTCCCCCCAAAACGTGAAATCGCTCTCAGTGCTGTCCCCTGATATTGGGGGTTGGAACTAATGCTTTTACCATCTATCAAGTATGATTTTACCATATTACGACTAGTAATTATGACATTGATCCTATTAAAAACAATATATACTTTACATCATAAAAAATAGAAAAATAAATATTGACGGAGGTTTACTTCTATTTTTTATCCAATAATTTTGGTGGTTAGATTATCAATACATTTTAATCGTCTTCTTCCCTTTGATACTTCAGGGGTTGATGCGCCCGTATAAACAAGTATGAATATTCATTGTTTACAAACAACAGGTGACGCCCGGCAGCAGCTAACAAGAGACATTGACCCAATTATAGAATGACGCTGGTCCAGCGTTTGTAATGCTGGTCCAGCATTACCCCCTCATTGATTCATCGTCTCGTATTTCCTGGCAGGTGACGATGTGTGCAAAGGTAGATAAGGACAAAGAAAACCAAGTTAAGGGCAAAGGAAAACATAATATCACTATACCTATATAGTCTAATGACACGGATGTTTATCATTCGGAATATATCAGAACAGAAATATTTTGCTGATATAAAGCATGTTACTGTTACTGCTGATTCACCTTATCTGAGCGATTCTGTAACAGAATTAGCTTATCTAATGCTGAAATCATTCATTCCACAAATGGGTTTTACCATTAAGGAGGAGAATATTCTTGTATATATCAGTGGATATATATTTGTCACAAAGTGTCGCGATCTGCATGTTATCAATGTAAAGTAATTTTGATGCCATTAATAAAGTGCATACATATCTGTCTAAGAAGCAATATTTGATTATTCAAGGTGTGGGTATTTTGTTCCACGTCAAAACTTTATACAATTATTTGGTTCAAATGAACGAATTTTCAGAAATATACCTGAACAGATTCTACATAGCAGTCATAAAGGAGATCAAATTATTATTATTAGCCGGCCCTGATGGCTCATTCGTATCGACTGGGGTTTGTAACCTGGAGGTAGCAGGTTCGAATCCCGGTCGGGCCGGATATTTGTCATCGTGGTTGTGCATATACAATGCTCCAAACTGTTCAAAGACCTGGAGTGTACAATGCTGCCTATGGTACTGTGCACTATAAAGAACTCTTGAGGTCATTCGAAATAAGAGTAGGGCATAATCCCGGCTTCGGGCTTCCTTCTGTCGCGATATTGCCATGATTGTGCAGAAAGCGACGTAAAGCAATATTCATATTCATTCATATTCACGTTAATATTACATAGCCTATTATAGATATAGAGACGAAATTCCTGATTTCTTATTTTTAACAACCTTGTCAAAAATAGGAAATTTCGTATCTATATCTAGCCTAACTGGTGAATGCGCAGCAGCAAAATTTAAAAACTTTTGCAGTTCTAGTCTATGGACATTTTTACATCATATGGTCATATTAAGAAGCCAAAATTATATAACCGATGTTTTTATGATTTTTGCCTGGGCATGTCCCTTTAATAAAACTTCTAAGACAGTTCAATCTTTCAGGAAAAAATAAAACCTTTTTATTTAACCAAGCTTTTCCGACCTAGTCATTTGTATCCTGGCATGTTCAGTTGGTGACCTGTTATCGAGCCAAATTTAATGATCAGCTAAATCTAATGACACCAATATGGCGGCGGGGTGGGGGCAAGCAGGTGGTGTACTGGGCATGCGTTGGAGCCATGACTACGCGTGGAGGGGTGATTAGAGGAAGTGTAAGGTGTCTCAACCTGTATGAATGGCTGCAGATGTTTTTTGCATACGGATAATTACAAATGAATAAAGTTTAGGTGTAAAAGATAATATACATGATGCATGTTTCCAGTACCGAATCCAGGGACAAAAATCTTCCCATTTTGGTGTATAGCAGCTAGGCTAATGGGCACAAGTACATCTATATGGGACTTTCGTACAAGTACACTGAAAATGATCAAGTACAGGTACAGGCTTTCTTCAAATATACTGTTGTACATTACAAGTACATTTGACATGTACTTGGATACAATTAACAAGTACGAAGTACATTTTCGTAATTATTGATATATAATAAATATATGCACAACAAAATAAATGAAACTAAGTCAACTGAGTCCAATAGTATTGTTTTTGTCACACTATATCTGGTATATTTTTGTTCACTGATCAATCTAATCTAAAACAACTCATTTTATTCTGATATGCTTCTTTTAATATCATCTTAATTTGGATGCTTAGCGCTCAGAAATATGTTTGTAATAGTAGCCTAACATGATTAGCTTTTTAAAGTTAACCCTTATGCTGCTAAATTGTTTGTGAGTATTTTTCATTCGTTTCAAGCTGGAATTAATGGTGCAATTCCCAGCTTCAAATGAATGAAAAAAATAAAATTATTTATGAAAAATAGACCTTTCCCAAATTCAATTATTTGAAAAACTCAGCATTCATCATGATATCTTATTTATTTGCTTAAAAACGTATATATACGTTCACAAGAGTTAATAGCTCATTGATCAACCGTTGTTTGTTATAATAGTAAGTTAAACACTGAATACGACATACTAGGGATTTTTTGTAGTTTGTATGCACATAATCCAGACGTAAAAACGTTGAAGCGTTGAAATATTCTTTCCTATTAATCAAAAGGGAATTTAACTTTCCGCATATGAATAATAGACAATTGTTATCACCAAATTTAAAAAAAAAATTAACCGTTTATTTATCAATTCAAAAGAAAATTTAATTCCCGTTGACGCTTCTATAATGGCGAATATATCAGCTCTTGTCACTGAAAGGGTTAATAAGAATGACCTCAGTTTCTTTTCACACCTGCTAATCTGCTAATTAGTAACACGGCCCAGTGACATCGAATGCACTGAAGCGACACGCAAATTGGGCAATTAACCCTTTCACCACCAAGATGTTTGAGTACTTGTTTTTTTGTTTATTGTTTATTATGTTTATTGTTTATTATGACATAATAATTATTTTCACAAAATGAGACATCGGAATTTCCTGAATTTTTTAAATATTTTTGCAATACTTTCTTTCATTCATGTTAACGAATGAGCTCAGCTCATCCCTAGTTTAATATTATAAACATACAAGAGATGTAGCAACCATAGGGTTGTATAATTACTGTCTACGGTCGACCATTGTTACATAATGATAAACCCCCCTTTATATTTCTTGTATACACCTGTGTATGTGTTTGTTAATTCCTCATGACTTGATTTTATCCGTCCGCCATTGGCGATAACAAATATACAAATTAAGCTTGAGAGAGTGCCTGATCAAACTGATTGGGGATAAATATATAACATATAGCTCATTAACTAGTAAGCAATTTCACAACTTTATGCATGGATTAATATATAATTCCATCAGTCGTTTTAACGCTGTCAAACAATGTTTTCTTAAGTTAGCATGTATTGGTTGCGATGGTAATTAATGGAAGTCAAGGAAATATATATTTAACATACACTTGCTATCAGAAATAAAACTATAACTGTATAGATTGCGAACAATGTGTTTGTTCTTATTAACAGCGTGCATAGAAGTGCTAATTGAAAATAACACACTCGTGAAATTCAAGCAGGATATGTTGCAGCATACATCACTGTATATGATAAATAATAGCCTGTATGATATACACTTTGACATGAGAATAAGTGTGTAACGTATACTATTCATTTCAATAATTGATATTTTTATTTGATTACTTCCCGATGGGTCATCGCTTTTTATATGCCTGCTGGGATGGACTGAAGGGCAAGTCACCGATGTGTTTTTAAGTTAATCTACGGCTAGTAGTAATTATGCTCAACGACCTGTTACGCTATTCTTTGATCTACCATTAACTGGAGCGACCATTCTTTTGAGTGCAATAAACAAACCCTTTGCAATGCCATTTCACATCTGCAATTATCTAATCCATAAAATATCTGTTCAAATAAGTTCTACCAAATGAGCACCATTTGCATGTCGCGCACTACACATGTCATTTATATATGCGACATGCGGTGAATTTAATAGTGGAGATATGAAGATATTTTATTTTAATATAGATATTATGAATCTACACAATATATTCAAATACAACTTTACCTTTCCTCTCATGCTTATGGCTCACACAGTATACTATGTATTATGTAAAATGTCTTAAATTCATTATTATTATTATTATTTGTATGGAAATGTAGAATTGGGGTCTTTGGACACCTTAGTATATGACTAGTCGATAACAATGACTAAACACTATATATGTTACAAGAAGATGGTATGTGAAACGAGAATACATTTTTATTTAAATACGAGGTTAATTATTAAATGTAAAAACCCTTTGCATCCCAAGTTGTATATCTTGCATCATGATTGTAATATGTTACTCATATTATTATTGCTTAAGATTAAATGTATATTTATATAATCAGTAGAACTACGGGAATTGTATGCATTGCAACATTGCTAATTCCAAAGAACAGCACACAACTATATTTCATAGTTCGTCAAATTTGGCCAATCAGGTAGCTATGTATAGCACTGGGCAGTGTTTATCTAATTTCGTCAATCAGCTAACTATATCCATGGTGCTGGTCAGTGGTCATCTAATTTTGCCAGTCAGCTAGATATGCATAGCGCTGACCAGTGGTCATCTAATTTCCCCAGTCAGCTAAGTATATGCATAGCGCTGGTCAGTGGTCATCTAATTTCGCCAGTCAGCTAACTATGTGTATAACGCTGGTCATTGGTCATCTAATTTCGCCAGTCAACTAACCATATGTACAACGCTGGTCAGTGGTCATCTAATTTTGCCAGTCAGCTAGCTATGCATAGCGCTGGTCAGCGTTCATCTAATTTCGCCAGAAAACATGTATAAATAGCTTGCTGTCTCCATTCATTAAATGAATATTATTTAAAGCTTATGCATTCTATATGTGACACAGCACTTATAGCCTCTGACGAAATCCCGCGAGATGTGCTCCGAGACCGGAAGATCATTAGATTTCGCGTGATCATTAGATTTCGCGTGTTCATTAGATTTAGATGAAATAAATGAAAATGAAATGAAATGAATCGGGCTTTAGGCCACTTTTGTGCACATATAGGCTAAACTGGGCCAGGAGAACCTCCTGAGAATGGTGAGATGATTGAGATGACACTGTCCTCCGGACACAAGATTCGAAATTCGAGCCCTGGCGGTCTGAGGCCGAGCACGCTACCTCTCGGTCACGGAGGCTCCCCACAATACTGACTTTCACACGTGGATGGGGAAGAAACATTTTTGTTTCTTTGAAACCGCCGAGACCGGGAACCGAACCCCGAACTCTGGCGTGAAAGGCAGCGGTGCTAACCACTACCCTAGGGCCCCCGCCCATTTAGATGAAATAAAGACCACGATACTGCACACTCCTTTTGATTTTCGCGCCTATGAGTTTAGCGATATAGAAGTTTATATATTCATTCATTCATTCATTCATTCATTCATTCATTCATTCATTCATTCATTCATTCATTCATTCATTCATTCATTCATTCATTCATTCATTCATTCATTCATTCATTCATGTTTTTAGTGACCTCTCTTTCTGTTGACACCCGTGCTGTGGAGCTGTCTGCCTTTGGTCTAACCGCATGGACTTTGGGTTTACCAAAACTATGACTCTCAGATTATCGCCCTGCTAAGACTATTTGATATTTTCTCAATGGTGGTCTAACGTGAAATATGTTGGCCCACAATTGAATCAACAATGACCCAACAGCTCGTTTCGTTTCTGGTTCTACGCGTCGTCGTCAGTAGGCCTAAACAAGCCTGCTATAGTTTTGAAAAAAAATACCAACAATACCACAGCAAAACTAACATGGCGTGACATAAAACAGTCATTACTCTGGCTATGTGAACCCTGTGTTCATTATGGTCATTATTCCCCAAGAGTAGATAAGCACTTCAGCAAGAGCAGCCTCGTACGCAACACAATCAATTGAAAACAAGGATTATAGAAGTAGTTGGTTAAAGCAAGAACTGTCAGCCAAAGTGAAAAGTATTGCTGAAAGTCTTATCGCAAAAGGTAGGGTAAAACAGCTGCAGCTAAAATATAGCCTATGATATCCATGGAAGTACGTGCATACTATGTTATCCTATCCTGTCATTTACAGTGGGAGGCGTGACTGCCTGTCACGTCACCCACTGTCAGTGCCAGGATGGATCTAACGTTACTCGATCACTTACTCACATGATAGATACATTTGATATGCTTAGAGGACAAATATAAGTATTTACCTTTACCCCATTACATTTTATAAGATGATTTTACAACAGAATCCGTGAATAGGTGGCATAATAAGTGCAGCCATAAACAAAGAACCATTGGATGAACAAGTATCCTGGTCAACAGGATGTGAAGTTGAAAACAATCAAGTTCCATGTCATGATTGTAATTTTTATTACAAACACAAACGGATATCGTACCATCAAATAATGACTTTCGAAAACGGTAATTCAAATAGGTCTCTTCATTTACAATGATACGTTTTTCTCTGGTTTTGTTACCACAAACAACCACGACACCCACGCACTCTGTCAGGTTCTTGGAAGATGCAATGTAAAATAAACTAGGCATCAGCCTCTAATCATCATTTAAAATTTAAGATCATTTGAAACAAAACACACTCGAGAATTATAGTCCACCGTCATTGATTTTGTCCAAGAACTGTATAAGTAACATATAATTAGAACAAATTTAATCAGGATACATAGGAAACTTTTGAAGTTATCACGCCCACAAGGTAAGATTTTAAAGTAAATGTAAAAAATCAGCTATTTGGATTTTTTTCAGCCATTGTTGAACTTGTGCGAGAACTGGTTAGGGCCTACAATCAAGATGCAAACAAATTGAAAAAGAAAATTGTAAGAGCACGCCCCTTTCTGAAGGCGCACATTTTGTTTTTTTTAGTTATGGTCTATCCATCCATATTAAAATCAACAATGATCACAATTTAAAATTTAATCGGGGTGAATTTTTTCAGGGCACCCCCCCCCCCCTGAAAATGCGATTAGCTACCTGGTACGCTTTTCAGGACATATCTTTAATGAAACCGCACATTTTGTTAAATTGTGATGGTCCAGCTATTTGGCACGATTTTCCAGTTGTTACGTAAAAAAATCGAAATTGTATTTTACGCTTCTTGTTATGGTCATGATATGTGAACATGTCCATAGACTTGAATTGTGGAAATCTTGTAATTTTTTGGATAATATGGCAACGTAGCAAGTGTGACGAAAGTTTATCAGTTATTACCGTATATTTCTTATTTTAGACATGTAGCCTATGTCCGAAAACAAATCGCGTCCTTATTTATCGTTTAACTGGTGAACGCGCAACACAAAATAATATAAAAAATAAGCAATTCTAGTTTATGGACATGTTGACAAATTATTATGGAAATATCAAGAAGCCAAAATTCAAATGATGATTTTGGCCAATATTTATTAGAATTCTTAAGTCACAACAAAAACACCATGCTCAACCATATTTTCCACTAAATTTTCCTCAACATCAAATATGAAGTAGCTCAACAAAAGATAATATTGTTTAACTGTAAAATAATTAACTGGAGAATATACAACTATTCTTATGTCAATAAAGTGTTTAATGCTGAAATGGCTTAATTAGTGTCGTAAGTTCAAATTATAAAAAAAATTGTCGTATCTAATTTCAGAGTTATCACCTATTCATTGATCTCACGGGGTATGGTGCGACACTTGAATATAACAGCTCGCCGAAATGAAGGTGTTAATGAAGGCGTGATTCTTAACGCACCGTCTAATTGCTCTCGAATGCGCCAGGTCAATCTGACACTTAACCCTTCTAACTCTAAAATGTCTGCAATTATTTCCTTTTAATTCAATAGTTCGATAGTTTTCATTGTCACAGAAAAACAAACAACAAAATAGAAGTACAGTGTATCGATACATCACATTATGCTAAGTGACAAAAAGGAACTGACGCCCAATGGCGTATGCGTCCTCACAAATTAAACAAGAAAACATTACCCGGTTTTGTGGAAAAAAATGTGTGCAAAGTGCAAAAAAAACATATAAGCCTACACCCAGCAAACACGAGACGCCGTCCCTCGTTGCGGACGGTTTGTAATAATTTTAGCATAGCAGGCGACATTCCCAGACCAATTCAAATATAATTTTAATGCTTTCATGTTACAATATTTTCGATCGAACAGTACCACGTACTTTAAGAAACAAGAAAATAGATGACCCTCACAATTATAAGGTTGTATTCAGGTAAAAAACAATGAAAGTTCCCCCTTCTACAGCAGACACGAGAAGGTTTCTCAATGTCTATTCAATATTGAGCCATCATCTGCAACGCTGTCCCAACAATAAACCGATACGGGGTAATAAATAATAATGGTGAGTTCTCATATCATGTATGTAGCGCACATACAATGCTCTGTGCGCTACACACCTACTACCCCTGGTCACTAGACCTGTTCATTCATGTACCATTTCAACTCCCTTTTTGGAGCATACAGCACTTGCAGCCATTTCGGCGCTGGGAACTACTCGCACACATTCAGGGCTCCCACGGAGATCAGGAAATGAAATTTCAATTCTTTTCATGACTTTCCATGACCATTTCTTAAGAATTCCATGACTTCGTAAACGAATAGAAAACTGTATATTTAAAACTGTACAACCTCCACCACCAGTGGTCCGATCGAAAACAGAACCGGGTGTCGCAGATTTCTTACTTACCCCCTTTTTGCATGTAAAATAGTTTACAGCTATAGGTGGACTGCCAGTGTCATTGTGTTTCAAAAGTATAAGTAATGAACACATTTTTGTCAAAATAAATGTGGTAAGACATTTATAATAAAATAGCCATCGAATGAAGGCTCTGTCCGTCAATATCAAGAAATAATGAGAAAAAAATGCCCCCCCCCCCACTACCACCATGTCCATTATTTTTGAAATGGCTGCAGCAGCTATTTTGTTTTTAATGGATTCATCCTAAAGCTAATCAGATCATCAGAAATACCTAGAGAACAACCATACCAAATTTGAATGCAATCCAGCCAACGGTTCATAAGTTATCGTGCACACAAGCTTTCTAGGCGGCCATCTTGGAAAATGGCCGCTTATGGCTTGGTGCCAAAAAAATTATATGGGATGAATTGCACAGGCACATAGGTCATGTCTGTAAAAAATAAACGAAATTCACTTAAAATGACCCCCACTACCACCATGTCAATTTTTGTTAATGGCTGCCGCAGCCATTTTGTTTTTATTGGATTCATCCCAACAGTTAATCAGATCATCAGACATACCTGGATAACAACCATGCCAATTTTGAAGGCAATCCAACAAACGGTTCATAAGTTATCATGCGCACAAGCTTTTTAGGCGGCCACATTTTTAAAATGGCTGCGGCAGCCATTTTTTTTCCAATGGATTCATTTCAAAAGTTAATCAGATTATCAGAAATACCTCGAGAACAACCATACTAAATTTGAACGCAATCCAACCAACGGTTCATAAGTTATCGTGCCCACAAGCTTTTTAGGCGGCCATCTTGGAAAATAGCCGCATATGGCTTGGTGCCAAAAAAAATATATGGGATGAATTGCCCAGGCACATAGGTCATGTCTGTAAAAAAATAAACAAAATTCATCAGTTAACTTTTTAGTAAGAGCTGAATTTCTGACTGCCCGCCCGCCTCTGGTGATCACTATACCCCGACAGCCTTAATGGCACAGCCTTAATGGCTGAGGGGTTAAAAATCTGAATTCCATGACTTTTCCATGCTTTTAGCCAAATTTTCATTTTCCATGACGTTTCCAGGCCCGGATTTTTTTTTCATTTTCCATTGTTTCCCATGATTTGCCTCGACCGTGGGAACCCTGACATTGCCATCTTTGTCCTACCAGGTACTCATTTACACCTGAGTCAAGTGAAGCATGTGAGGGTAAAAGGTCATGCCCAAGGCCACAACATAGAAATAATGTCCCAATATTGAGAGGGGAGAGACATGATATTTCTCTGAAAATCCTGCCCCAAGCGGGATTCAAAACCGCACGGCAGGCAGTGACATTAGCGAAGCTCCACGCTCTAGCCATAGATCATAGATCAAAATGTAGTCCAAATCTATTAGTCCAGTAGGTTTTTTGTTTGTTTTTAGAGTAAGGGGGGTTACAGAAACCAAATACCCCCACCCCCCCCTGGATACGGCCCTGCAGTCCTAACAGCTACTGCAGCTCTCCCGCTCGGGTTCACGAAAAATATATTGTTTCTCCCCTCTCAACGCTAGGACATTTTAGTAGCAATGTTTTGCCCTTGAGCAAGGTACAGTGCTGCGTGTTCCCCGGGGAGTTGAAATGTTACATGAACGATCAGATTCAATGATCAGGTATAATATGATGTAAGCAGCCCAAGCTGGATATGTGCGCCATATAAATACTCACATTATTATTATTATTTTTATTGGGACACTTATAAAATGTTTATATACTACACCTTACTGGGACACTTTTAACTATGTATCACCAAGTATATCTTATATTTGTTGGGACCACCCTAATTATGCACCAATTTATTGGGACATATTTAGCATAATAGGGATATATGCTTAGCATAATACATTAAAATCGTTTTGATTGGTCTAGAATATATATATATATACTTTAAGCAAATGATGTATACTTGATGCAAATGATTCTATACCTTAGTACAGTTTTCTTGTCACAAGATGTCCCTAGCTGACAGATACAACAAAAAGTACCAATAACCTGGTGATATACATGAGATGTCCCAGTAAATGGGTCAGGTCCCAATAAATAGGCAACGTCCCAATAAGAAAGGTTTTAGAGATACCGATGTCCCAACAAGTGGGTGAGTTTAAAACTATATATATATATTTATATATATATATATATATATATATATATATATATATATATATATAGTTTTAAACTCACCCACTTGTTGGGACATCGGTATCTCTAAAACCTTTCTTATTGGGACGTTGCCTATTTATTGGGACCTGACCCATTTACTGGGACATCTCATGTATATCACCAGGTTATTGGTACTTTTTGTTGTATCCGTCAGCTAGGGACATCTTGTGACAAAGAAACTGTACTAAGGTATAGAATCGTTTGCATCAAG
>CAXHKU010000121.1:0-60430 GCA_964017125.1 Flabesymbios commensalis
TTCATGTGCATTTTTTCCCGAAGCTAGAGTAGACCACCCCTCTTGTCATGTCTTGGTGAATGGCATGCATTATTTCCAAGCCCAGAGTAGACCACCCCTCTTGTCATGTCTTGGTGAATGGCATGCATTATTTCCAAGCCCAGAGTAGACCGCCCACTTGTCATGTCTTGGTGAATGGCATGCATTATTTCCAAGCCCAGAGTAGACCGCCCCACTTGTCATGTCTTGGTGAATGGCATGCATTATTTCCAAGCCCAGAGTAGACCGCCCACTTGTCATGTCTTGGTGAAAGGCATACATTATTTCCTGAGGCCAGAGTAGACCGCCAACTTGTCATGTCCTGGTGAATGGCATAAATTATTGCATGAGGCCGGAGTAGACCGCCCCACTGGGGCCGTGTCATGTCTTGGCGAATGTCTGTCTCACGCTCAGCATCTAACATTTCATAAGATGAGTAATTCTGACGAGCTGTTTCAGCCACTGAATAATTAAAAAACAGTCATCCTTGAATTATATTTGTGAAAAAGTAATGTGATAAAAATAAAGCTCTCATTGTCTTATTTGTATATTATATTTAAAAAATAGTTTAAAAATTGCAGCATTCGATAACAAAGAGGGTTTGCATACAGTTCCTTGTATAATAACGATACACTCATTGATATAAGTTGAAATTTAGGGCATCACTTTTTAGTTGTTAATGAGAATAGAATAAGGTCTGAATGACAAAATCATGTTTGATTTATCATATCAGGCAATTAAGTAACAAGTGATGAACATGGCATAAATGTATCTGAATGACACTGAAAAATGGCTTTATTTATGTACGTACGCGATGTGTCACGTGGTTCAATCTCATGATAAAATGACACCGGATTTAGTGCAGCAGGGGCAACAGCTGAAAAACAAAGGTGGGAACGGTGGAATTGCAAAAGGTGAAGTATAAAATAATATCACTTGTATAGACATATGACCTAAACACATAGGCATTCATCAACCAGGTGCTTTATAATATAATGAATAATAATATTGTTATGACATTCAGAAAAGTTTTTTAGATTTTAATGTCAGCACTAATTTTCAGGTCAACAAAAACTACTGCTGCTCAAAAGTTATATTCATTGCAAATATAACCTCTACTAAATATAATATTATCTTTGTATACTCACACGACTCAGCTTCGTCATAGCCATAAGCTACAGCTGGACTTGGTTGTTCTGTAGCGGTGGCAACTGAACAAAAAATACCGGGGTGATCAAATGGTAAGACGTAAACTATAAATGCACCCATATATCATATGATAACACATTATGTTGTGATCAGTGCAATACGAGGTGTTCCCAGTGATGCCTATGATATTTCAATTTACTAGGTGGAGACTTTAATATTAATATTATAAATGACAGCATTATAATGTAAACTATGAATGCACATATATATATTACCGAGCGCGGCGCACTTTAGGGCCGAGCACAGCGAGAGAGATGGCATGGAGTACGCATGCACTCAGGACTGACTACTACACTTCATGGACTGATGGAAAAGTTGACCGTAGCCTCTCATGACTTTAATATTAATATCACGAATGACAGCATTACATGTATAATGTAAACTATGAATGCACATAATTTTTTATATATTATATAATAACACAACATGTTGTGCTCAGTTCAGCACAAGTTGTTCTCATTGCTGCCTATGATATTTCAATTCACTGGGTGGGGACTTTAATATTATTATCACAAATGTCTACAAATAAAAAGACGTACCTCCGTCAACATTGTAGTATTTATGTACTTGATCACCTTCTAGTTTTGGAGTATTCAAATTGCGACGAGCTCTATAGGGAAACAACAGAAATATTTTTAATCTATGTAGCAATATGCCGTACAAGAATTGCATCTGACCAATTATTAAAACATATGTTTAAAATAGTTTACAACTGATTATTTCCGTTGAGAATTTTTTATCTGTTCCTTTTCTCTTCTTTGTAACGAGAGAGTCCCAATATTTTACATTTTTGCTGAAAGATTTGTTTGCCAAATCTGAGGTTTTTGCTACACTGACAAAATCTGTGCCTTATAACATAAAATGTCAGCCGGACCTAGGTGCATTATTAAAATTGTAACGCATTCTGTACAATACCATATAAAAGGCTGGACGCAGCTAGAAGCATTATCAAGCTTGCACTACATTATGTATAACAAAAAAATAATAATTTTTTTATTTTACCCAATAAACCGACGCTCATCTGTCTTAGGGTTCTCAAGGTGTACGTGCTTATATCTCACAAACATAAATGTAACTAGAGATGTGTTTTCGCTATTAGGCGAAAACAAATGCATCCCCTGCATTAATTGATGCAAAATCAACAAACAACAAGGCTCACCATTTTCTCGAAAATCATTGAACAATGAACAAAACCTTTCCATTTCGTGGTCAGGCAGCTAAATGTTTACATGCAAAATGACGAGTTATTTGGACTGGCGGTTCTTGAGATCAAGTGTTCACAGGATCAGGATAAAAATATGAAAATTACTAAACCGTGATAAAAAACTTGTCATTCCCTGGGCATGCATGTACTGGCCCACATACAAAATGACGAGTCATTCTGACCGGCGGTTCATGAGATAACGTGCTGACAAGGTCTTGAAAAGTTTAAAATGGCTGCCACTTTTTGAAAATCACTGAATCATGACGATTCTTTTTTGTGGTCAATCAAGTAATGGTCCACAAACAAACTTACAAGTGATTCGAACCAGCCGTTCCATAGATATTGTGTTCACAAGATGTGGCGAGTGGGGTTGGCGGCGGCGGCGGCGGCGGCGGAGACGACGGCGTGGGCGACTGTGGCCATCTACTGAGCACATACATGCATAATAGATATAAAATATCTGGAATGCTGTACAAAGCCAAAAGGCAGCAACTGCTTACAGCTAGCATGGCATGAGTGAGATATTATGCAATAATAGAAGATATTTAATTATACAACATTTCGGTAATTTAAACTATGTCACCCATATTATAAAATGCAATTGTGTAATAGACATCGGACACATGAAACATATATTCGAAAATAAATTGAACAACAATACAAAGTGAAATAATACACAAAATGTTCCACAACATAGACAATGATAATAAGGGAGATCAGTGTAGGCCTACGTTATTCTAGCAGAAGCACAATTTTTTAAAATAGTGAACTGATTTTCGCATGCCATATCCTTGGACCCTTGTAGTGCAAGTCGTGTTATGTGTGTGAGGACGGAGTCATTAAATTATTGCTACTTCCACATCTAAGGTTGTGTGATTTATTTGTTTGGAATATAGTCTGGCCTATAGTTTGGTGTTGAGTTATTCATTTGTATGCAGGCAAAGCCTGGTTATATATAACAATTTCTTCAAAAGGTTGCCAATTTAATTATTTGAACAGCCCAATCAATCGATGTTACAGAGTAATCACAATGTAATATAAGTTCAGTAGCTATCTGTTGTGATTCCACTAAGGTATTAATATCTGCTTGAGAACAATTCCCCCATACAGAACAACAATAATTGAAATGTGGTCTTATATAATAGTCATACATTATTTTTTGTAGCCTACCTCTAAAGGTATGATTGTGTTGTTTTATTCTAAGTAATAACCATATTCGATTATTTTAATGTATTTCAATTAGTTTTGTTTGCTGATTCCAAGATAGGCTTTCATCAATTGTTACACCCAACAATTTCTCAGATGGTAGCTAATGAAAACAAGTTTTTGGTGTTTGCCAGACAACATACCATTTTTTTGTCCACATTTGTTATCATATTGTTGTGTGACATCATGACTGAATACTGCTTGAATAGCTTAGAAATTCCCCCCCCCCCCCCCATACAGAACAACAATAATTGAAATGTGGTCTTATATAATAGTCATAAATTATTTTCTGTAGCCTACACCTAAAGGTATGTGTTGTTTTATTCTAAGTAATAACCATATTTTATTATATCAATGTCTTTCAATTATTTTTTTTTGCTGTTTCCAAGATAGGCTTTCATCAATTGCTACCCTAACAATTTCTGAGATGTTAGCTGTGTATGTTGTTGCCATTAAGAAATAACTTTGTCGTGGTCATTAATCAAAACACAATTTTAGTGTTTGCCAGACAACATACCATTTTTGTTGTCTACATTTGCTACCATATTGTTTGCGTGACACCATGACTGAATACTGCTTGAATAGCGTAGAAAATCTTGCTTAATAGCTCTCATATTCTTATTTCATACACAATTTGTGGCATCATCGGCAAAACAAGATAATTGTGTCAATGCCAGTAGACTTAGAGGTAAATCATTAATAAAAAATAAGAAAAAAAGATGCTCAATTATAGAGCATTTGGCATCCCATAATGTGGCATGCAAAGGCTCGGGTAGCTGTGAATTATACTCAACCTGTTGAGTTATATTACTAGAACACCAGATACAGCTGGCACATTATTAAACATGTGCCATATCTCGTGCCACATATTGTAAAATATCAGATGCAGATAGAATCATTGCTAAACTTTTATTTAACATATGTTTTGCTACCAGACGTAACTAAAGTATTATCAAGCTTAGGGCAGCTTTTTTTTAATCACGTGACCCTGTATTATTAGTTAAATAATACATGATAAGGCCTACGCTTACAAAACTACATATGCCTACCAAATGGAATCCTCCTCCTCAAAGTTTATTTATGCTATAGTTTTGCGACATCTGAAAGGATTGACTCACGATTTATTTTATCTTGTTTGTTGTGGCGGACATATTTTGAAGGCAAATTTGGTCATAGGTGCCTTAAGTGACGTTTCATATCGAGCTAAATATTTATGTGTTAGTGTTGTTGAACCTGCTAGTCTATCTTTAGTCTAGCCAGTCTGTCTAGATGATGTCATGACCTATCTTTATTCGTCACTTTCCTGCCTTGACTGACCTATTTTCTAGACTATAGGCACAGACTTTAGCTGCATGGGATATCTAAAGAATTAGACAATCATTAGAAATAACAAACAAATAATGAGGGCCGCAGATTATTTGTTATGTTTGTGGAGAGGATGAAAAATTGCCTGTCGTATCTGTAATCGTTGTTCATTATCTTTAATAAACAGATAATCCATTGCTGTCTGGAAATTGGAATTCTTATCTCAACGGTTAGAGCGTAACACCGCTCAACATTTGTCTTGTGCTGTTACAGCTCTGACCGTTAGGATACTCGTCCCAATGCCAGACTCGGCTGGAAACATTATCAAGCTTGTACCACATTTTGTCAATTATAATATACAATACGAGATGCAATATGAAGCGTATATTACTTTCTGAAAAATGCGAGATGCAACTAGCAGCAAAATTAAGCCTTATTAAGCACATTCTTTTTTCAAAGTTTTGGAAGAATTATTAATCTAGTATTGTATTCCACACTCTTCACTGTGAAATGTAATCTTACCTTTTTGTTTAGCAAGGATTGCAAACAGCCACATGGCCACTAGTTACTCTCTTTGCATTCACACATACACACACAAATAAACAGTGTACATTAAAAAAACTTTTTACATAAGATAAACAATAGCATTAGTATACTATAGTGGATGTATGTTACAGTGAATAAAACTAAAACGAAAAAAATAATGGCAACCTAAAAAAAACAATAGAATGTATAGAGATTATCAAAAGTATATAAAAAGATGGGTTTAACCAGCTTAGTTTTATTTATAGCTTTATTTTTACCTACATCTCACACTCTCATTAATATAACCTTACCTTATAAGCAACACCAGTATAATGATGATTCCAATAATAAGTAAAGCAACGATACCTCCCAAGACACCAGCAACGACAACTACTGAAAACATATAACACACAATAATAAGTAAAGCAATGATACCTTTCAAGACACCGGCAACAACAACTACTAAGAGCATGTAATACACAATAATTGGTAGAGCAATGATACCTCTCAAGACATCGGCGACATCTACTGAGAACATATCGTTCCCTTGGAGTTATAAGGTGCTAGACTGCCACTTTGTAAGGGGCCGTTTAGCACCTTCTAACTCCAAGGGGACGATATAAAAATTAGTGAAGCAGTGATAACTCCTAGGACACCAGCAACGACAACCACTGACAATATAGAGAAAACATATATCAACTAATATATACAAAAATATTCAATTTACAAACCCAAAGTAGAGCTGTTATTATCTTCACCAGGTGGACAATCGTCGTCGTCTTCGTCACATTCATGGATCTTAACACACTCGTGGAGATCCTTCAATGCGAGCCCTTCTGGGCATTCACATCGATAGTGACCAGATGTAAGCGGTGTACACGAGTGGGAGCACCCTGATGTGATACAAGGGTCTGTAACTAAAAAAATGAGGATAAACACCAACATTCAGGCGCAGCACTATGACAAAGAATGAGAGAGCTCTGGGAGAGAGATGCGCGAACTAGCAGAGTGACAGGACTGATTATTGTTTGTGAGCATGTTATAATCATGTTGTAAGTGCATTAACCCTTTCGAGCCTGAATTTACCATTGTCATCTTCTTTCACTACAAGCCGCGAATTGCTTCGTAATTCTCGACTTGCAGTGGATGCAGATGATTTGATGTGGGTGAAAAAATTAAAGAAAATTGCCATGTAAACCAGTAATAAAGAGATATGATCCTGACCTTGAGACCCAGCATGAGAGTTTGTTGTCATTACAAGCCCGTTATTAAATCTAGCGAGGCTGCTAGACCTAGAATGTTAAATTGTTAAATCCGAGTAGGCTTCTAATTGGACTCACTGTCCAAGGATTTTTCAATGTGTTAATTTTAAGATCTACATTAAGTTGTAAATGTGCACGGTAGATTTCTTTTAAGTTTAGGTATACTTACAATTTTCCTGCAATATGGGGAAATACAGCACATGTTCAATTCGTCAGACTCACACTTTATTTATTGGACGAGTGCTTTATTTTTAAATATCGTACTAAAATAAACACTAATTGCAAATTTTAAATCCATTCTCATAATTATGTTTGCAATAAATGGGATTATGACTGTGAAGGTGAAGAACCGCTGTCTGATTATGAAACTTATCCATTAATTCCATCAAATAAACATTTTTTTTCTTTGTGAATTCTTAGTTTGATGTCCGCCTAACATTTAACATTTCAAAATAGCATTGAGCCATTTTAGATTATCGCTTTAGTGGTTTTAGCAGCCAATCACACTGGCTTCATTCGATCCAGAAAGAAAGTACCAAAGACACAGGATGTGAATAAGGATCAAAGAACGTAAAGAATATTTTTGAATCAGGTATAAAAATGGGTCACATTCCATTTTATGTGATATTAGTCAAATGTCGGTTTACGTGGTTTACATCAAGATATGATAAAATACGTCCAAGCTACTAACCCAAAGTAGAGTTATTATTATCTTCTTCAGGTGGACAATCGTCGTCGTCTTCGTCACATTCATGGATCTTAACACACTCATGGTGATCCTTCAATGCGAGCCCTTCCGGGCATTCACATCTATAGTGACCAGATCTAAGCGGTGTACACGTGTGGGAGCATCCTGATGTGATACATGGGTCTGTAACTAAAAAATGAAGATAAACACTATACATGCCCTGACAAAAAATCTAATAAGCGAATAAAATATGAATTATTATCACAATTCAATGATATCCATAAGAACCCAAGAAGTAGTATCTTGTGTTGCATGGGGTAATTTCAAGATCTATATTAAGTTGTGAGAGTATTTGTCCACTAGATTTTTGTATGTGTACTTGCATTATATGACACGCTACCACATAGGGTAAGTTGTTTTAGAAAGTGAAAATCAAAAATTGAAAAGGACTCAAATAAATTACCATAGCAATACAATCTGATATTTGATATTGTTAATTACTATTACAAATGCTTATATTGTTACTTGATTTTGTGATAAATAAAAACCAATTGAAAATGTAGACAGTCGGTTTGTTATTTTAATACATCTTTAATACAAAGATGTCAATGAATATGTTCACATACTAGTCATATTTTTTTCTTGTTCAATAGTACATGTATAACTGCCAACAGTGTTAGTACACGTGTCCTGGCAGTCGTTGTGTTCCAGACATTCATCAATGTCCTCACAATGGACGACATTGATGACTGTGTATCCTCGTCTACATGAGCAGACATAAGACCCCACAGTGTCAGTGCATACGTGCTCACATATGTAAATACCCTCGTCACATTCGTTAATATTTATGCAGGTATCCTGATCATCGTTCAGACTGAGTCCCTCAGGGCAGCCACACTGATATCTGTCTGATGTTAGCTGAATACACGTATGTGAACAACCTGACGTCACACATAGATCTTCCCCTGAAACATAGTGTTTTTAAAAATATTTTTCAAAATATTTCCTCACCAAAATGCATTCGATATACAAATGTGACACATTTTTACTATTATTATTCAACAAAATACTTTCACAGTTTCAAAACCCTGGCCT
The DNA here is from genome assembly GCA_964017125.1 of Flabesymbios commensalis. NCBI lineage: Eukaryota > Metazoa > Annelida > Polychaeta > Terebellida > Flabelligeridae > Flabesymbios > Flabesymbios commensalis. The sequence continues at coordinate 8,513 of CAXHKU010000121.1, forward strand.
CAACCATTTAGGAGTCTGACTAAACAAAAAGGTACAACAATATTCATAATCAACCTAACACAAACCATAAAACCGAAATAATTAGATTAGACGACAAAACTAAAATAATGTGCAAGGGGCACATATCTACTAAATAAGCTAGCAGTTAACAAATTATCTTCAAACAAATCTCCAGGCCTAGAATTTCATAGGAATCTATGTATAATTTTTGGCAACAGTGAGGAAACATATATCAATTTTATAATATCTCCAATTTGTTACTTACAGGAAAAATAACCATATCACCTTGTCTTTAAAATATGTCATAGTCAATGAACTAGAATACAGAAATCAAGTGTAAAGCATACTAAATAGGGCAGGAATACAGGTAAATATAAACAATTAAAACATTACATTATGCTCTTTATATAAGTTAAGAATAATGAACTGTGGGCTAAAAAAAACTATATTCTAGCCTGTGTTACTATATGTGTTATATTATTGTGTAACTCCTAAATGCGTTGTTTCAGAGATTGTATAACGTCTATGGCATCCATCCAGTTTTGCATTGACACACTGGCAGTTGAGTGTGTTTATTTGTGAGTGTTTGCTACGCTTCAGGGTCTGATCATTCAGCATTGATAGTAGAAGAAATTTTAAAGGATCCAATCTTTTTATCTTTTTCTTAAATTAAATTAAGAGATTTGCATTTTATATCAAGTTGTTACAGCATCTGAATCGATACACCGTTATTGCGTTTATATATTCTTCTAGTAATAAATTATGTTGAGTTGCATTGATGAGCCCTCACCATAATATTGGTGAAGTCACAACAGCAAGTTAGTCCTTGGGCCAGACCAGCATTTAGTACCAATTGGGACGACTAAACTTTATTGTGATTTTCAGTTAGATACATATATGAGAGGTCTAAAAATGTATGATGGCCTTTTCAGAACGGTAGCTTAAGGGCAGTAATTTCAGTTTTAAAGAGAGGGGGGGTCTCGGAATAAAAAAATAAGTATTAATTATATCTTTTAATCCATTAGTCTTACAAAAATGTATAATACTTCGTTTCCGACATAATTCAGGAAACAGGAATACGTTTTTGATGTTTTGGAAATGTTTTAACCAATATTTCGCCGACAAATCCAAGATGGCCGCCAATTGCAAGCTGTATTTCTTAACTCAATGGCATGACTGGTTTATTTATGTCTACATAAGTAAATATTCTACTTAGACAATCAAACTAGTATTAAGTTAAACTATTTTTTTTTATATCTTGTAAATATAAAAGCAGTTTAGTTATCCAACAGACACGTGTTTCATAGCACTTGTTGTGAGAGCCGAAAGCGTATCTCTATGAAATGTGTAACAATAATGCATACATGTCTAATATTTGTCAATACTATCTATTTTGTTCTTGGTGGAATCAAATATTAAATATTTATATTCTTCCAACAAAATTAAAAAGAAACACCAATTATAAATAAATTAATGATAGCATATGGCTCATTTATTTAGACGTTTTAGATTAGATACACTGTAATCATGGTAATAGTAGTACTGTATGTTATTTTGTGGTTGTTATCATAATTATGTGATTGAGTCAGGCCAGTATTTAGTACCATTCGGGGTGATTAGAAAAAAACTACTCTGGATGGTGTTTTATGCCTTACACATGAACAACAGAAATGTATGATGGCCTTTTCAGAACGGTAACAATAAGGCCTATTATTTTATATTCAACGTTGGTTTATATTATCTATTCCTTTCTGCTAGGTTAATTGCATATAACTATAATCTTTGCCTAAAAAAATTCGATCATGGACGTAAATAAACTTGTTATATCATTGAGTGAAGAAATACAGCTTAAAATTGGCGGCCATCTTGAATTTGTCGGCGAAATATCTGTTAGATCATTTTCGAAACATCAAAAGCAGATTCCTTGACCCAAATTATGTCAGAAACGATATATTATGGATTTTTGTAGGACACAGAGATAAAAAAAATATAGTTATTATTTATTTTTTGGTTCAGAGACCCCCCTCTCTTTAAAACTGAGAATACTGCTCTTAGGCTACCGTTCTGAAAGGGCCATCATATTTTTTTAGACCCTTCATATATGTGTCTAACTGAAAATCACAATTGATACTAAATCGTAAAAATTCGGCCTCTGGCCCAAAGACTAAGTCTCAAACGCCAAGATCTAGGATACTTGATCATGGCTTTCGAGACCAATGAGGCATACACGACTGAACTCTAATATATTTCAATTATGTAATTACAATTGTGACAAACATAATATTCAACGTTACAATATTAAATAATATACTGGTGGCACGGCATACACAGGTGGCACAGCACTGACCCTAAATTGATTTGGTGTCTTGTGTATGCTGGGCAAGACGTGAGACGGTTGACCATGTCCTGATTTGGTGTCATTTGAACATTGTTCCACACTCCACAGTAGCCAGGCTATACACCCACAGCAGAAGTATCTTCTGTGTGTGTTTTCACATGTGATACTACAACACATAGCCAGAAAATGAGCGACGCTGGCATGGTTTTCGTGCTTGTGACGCTGGCCCTACATTTTCTGTGAAAATGACTGTGTATGTAACCTTCATTTGACCGATGCCACTTCATTGTTCTCTTACAATGGGTCAGCAACGGCTTCAAAGAATGTGCTTTTAAACAAGAAATTTATTTCACTGATATCACATGATTAGGCCCGGCCTAATTGCGCCAGAGTTTGTGTCCTGTTTAGGGGGAAGAGGAGTGCCGTGTTTGTGAAATGGTTGACATTTCTGCGAAACAGTCCATATGAACAAGTATCAACAAAATTGCTAGGTTAAATAGTTTGCGTGTATAAAAAGTGTTAAGAAGTATTACGATTGTATTTGATTGGAATCGATTGGAATATTGTTGGCCCGGCATCGCAGATAGTGGCTTAGCAATACATCAGCATTAGGCCAATATATTGTGTTATTTGGGAAGTGGCTTTGGAGACGGAAGAATAAAGCCTCAACCGCATAACTATGCCGCAGTCCCAGCAAACACGGGACAATCACCTGATTAGGTGAAGGCCATGTTTTGCTGATGTGCTGGAGCAAAGTATACAGCAGATACATTGTTGGATTAGTGTTGTTCCAGCAACGATTGACTGACATTGAACCAGCAATGGGCTGCGATGCTGGCCCAACATTGAACTTGAATTGGGTGGGTAGGCCTCGCACTTTGGAAACTCCTGTTCTACTGTGTATTTGTATTGTACATTTTAATCAATAAAAAATAAACTACACCCAGTCCAAACTACACCCAGTCCCTCCACCGTGTTAACAATATTGCAAAACAATACTCATTATTATATTATTATATGTGATTAGAGATGAATTATGTAATTTTTTTGTAGAAATAGTCAATGCAATCATTCTTCTCTGTGTCTTAACCAATCTTAGACAGAGAAATACAGACAAAATGATAATTGTGTAAGTGTGTCATATTGCTGAGTAACTAGCACTTACAGCATATTTTGTCTTCATCATGTAGTTGGTGTTTTGTACTTACAGCATGTTTTTCCGTCATCGTGCAGGAAGTAGCCACTGTTACAGGCGCAGACAAACGAATCTCCATCACCAGAAATGCATTCATGATCACAACCACAATCTAAAGTGATTAACAAAATGCAAATAATGTAGTTAATATCAACAATTAGGGTGAATTTGAGCCACCAAGGCACCTCGTATTACCATAGTCCACCACGCTACTGATTAAGCCACCAAGGCACCTCGTATTACTGTGCTTCACCACGTCACCTTCCGTTACCATGGTCCACCACGCTACTGATTGAGCCACCAAGACACCTTGTATTACCATGGTCCACCACGCTACCGATTAAACCAAAAAAGCATCTCGTATTACCATGGTCCACTGAGCTACCGATTGAGCCATCAAGGTACCTCGTATTACCATGGTCCACCGCGCTAGTGATTGTGCCACTAAGCCACCTCATATTACTATGGTCCACCACGCTACTGATTGAGCCACCAAGGCACCTCGTGTTACCATGTTTCACCACGATAATGATTGTGTCACGAAGGCACCTCGTATGACCACGGCCAACCACGCTACAGATTGAGCCTCCAAAGCACCTTGTATTACCATGGTCCACCACGCTACCGATTGAGCCACCAATGCACCCGTATTACCATGGTCCACCACGCTGCTGATTGAGTCACCAAGGTACCTGGTAATAACATGGTCTACCACGCTACCAATTAAACCACCAATGCACCTCGTGTTACCATGGTCCACCACGCTACCGATTGAGCCATCAAGGCACTTCGTGTTACCATAGTTCACCGCGCTACCGATTGAGCCATCAAGGCACCTCGTGTTACCATGGTCCACCACGCTACCGATTGAGCCACTATGGCACCTCGTATTACCATGGTCCACCACGCTACCGATTGAGCCACTATGGCAACTCGTATTACCATAGTCGACCATGCTACTGATTGAGACACCAAGGTACCTGGTAATAACATGGTCTACCACGCTACCAATTAAACCACCAATGCACCTCGCATTACCATGGTCCACTGAGCTACCGATTGAGACTCCAAGGCTTCTCGTATTACCATGGTCTACCACTCTACCAATTGAGCCACCATGGCACCCCGTATTACCATAGTCCACCACGCTACCGACTGGCATTAACATGGTCTACCACACTACCGATTAAGCTACTAAGGCACCTCGTGTCACCATGGTCTACCACGCTACCGAATGAGCCACCAAGGCACCTAGTATTATCATGGTCCACCACCTACCGATTGAGCCACCAAGGCACCTCGTATTACCATGATTCACGATGCTAGCGATTGAGCTACCTAGGCACGTCGTATTACCATGGTTCACCACCTACCGATTGAGCTACCAAGGTACCTCGTATTACCATGGTAATGTCATTACAAACTGGTTATTAAACTCATCGATTCTGGTGAACCTAGAATGTTAAATCCGAGTAGAATTTTCATTGGACTTGCTGTGCAAGGAATTTCCATTGTGTTAATTTAATTTCTACATTGAGTTATGAATGTGTACACTATATTGTTTTAGGTGTTGGCGCCTTGATATGTCCATAATATGCCATAATGTCCATAGACTATCATCGCGTAAGTTTTTCAAACTTTGCGTTGGGCGTTTACCAGTTGAACGAGAAATAAAGAAGAAATTTATTTTCTGACATGCATGTCCAAAATAAGAAATATGGAATAAAAGATAAATGCTCAACCTGATTGTGTCGTTTTAAATGACATGTTACCACAGCGTGTAAGGTGTTTCAGCCAGAGAAAATCAAATAATGAAGAAGACTCAATTAATGATAACATAACAATGCAAAAACAATCTGACATTTAATATTGTGAATTGTCATTACAAAAGTTTATATTGAGAACGTAGACAGTTGGTTTGTTTTAGTTTAACTTTACGTATTTAAATATGTCAATAAGTATATTCATTTCACATACCAGGGGTATTATTTTCTTCTTGAGTACATAAGTAACTGCCTACAGTGTTGGTACACGTGTCCTGGCAGTCGTTGGTTTCGAGACATTCATCAATGTCCACACAATGGAAGACATTGAAGACTCTGTAGCCTGGTCGACATGAGCAGACATAGGACCACTCAGTTTCTGTGCATACATGCTCACATCTGGTGATGCCACATAGGTCGTCAAAATGTATACAGGTGTGTCGATCATCGTCCAGGTGCAGTCCTTTAGGACATTCACATCGATATATGTCTTCAAAATGCTGACTACACGTATGTGAACAGCCTGACGTGACACATAGGTCCTCCCCTGAAAAATAGTGTGTTGTATAACATATTCTCGATAAAATGCATTTGGTACACAAATTTGAGGCATGTTATTATAAGTATTTGAGAAATATTTTTACAGCACCAAAACCCTGCCTCTCCACACTGTAAACAATAAGTTACAACAACACTCATAGTTACACTAACCCTAAGAATAAACCTGTACCTCCACCGTGCTATCAATAATGTACATAAGTATCCCTAACTTCAGATTCATGTGTTAAAAAATGCTTAGGAAGCTAATTTCAACTGATTTGGGTGGCTATGGGTATGTTCTACTACCAAGAAAAAGTGGGATTTATAGGGCTTGGGATATTTTTTTATTAGAGAAAATCAGACACATATCGTCCCATAACTTTTGAACCATTTGCCACAGAATATGGTGTTAGATATTTTCTCCGACTAATTTTTATATGAGAAATACATTTCTGAAGTCATTTTAGCTTTTAATATCCCCTTTCTTTAGAAATCCAAGATACATATATCATATTAATTTTACAGTCTAATTCCAAGACATGAATTGTAGGCATATGACATTATAATGTCACTATAAATTAGCATATTGTCCTGATCATATAAAATAAATTAAAACACACACCAATTACCATGATTTGACAAATATAGTGACATTATAATACCATGCCTACATGGTATGTATTATAATTATAGTGTAGACCTACTAGTATGGTATTATAATAGTCTTTATTAAAAATGTCAGTGCTAAATGCGTCTCAAGTTAAAATTTTGTAATGGCATTCACTTGATTGATGGCTGAAGAGTTTGGGTCTGTATATATACCGGACCAGTCCATTATCAGCTACTAGAGTAGTAGTTCAAAAACTATAATGTGATATGTGTGGCTGGCGGCCATTTTGGATTTCAGCGGAAGGGGACATTTAAATGCTAAAATAATTTCAGAAATGTAATCCTTACATTCCCATACCAACTCAAATCAGCTAAAATTAGCTTCTTAGGATTTTTTTCACAGATTGTCTAAAAAATGGAACCAAATTATTTCATTTTTTTGTAGTAAAAGTGTGCCATATTGCTTAATACTTTCATCATATTTGTTTATCGTGTAGTTGGTGTTTTATATGCAGCATGTTTTGTCATCCTCTAGTTAAAGGTTTGTACTTACAACAAGTTATTCCGTCATATGAAAGAACGTAGCCTCTGTTACAGGTGCAGACAAACGACTCGCCATCACCAGGACTGCATTCATGATCACAACCACAATCTGAAGCGATTATTAAAATGGATATGCATAGATAATATCAATAATTGGGGTAATTTATTTAACAATTATTTCCATTATTTCTCTACGTCCGCATTTTAAATTTAATTTCAAGATATCTAATATCTGGTTGACAATCACATTTAATTGTCATAACTTATATTCGTTTTTTATTTTTCACTTTATAATTTAACAACAAATTTATTTAATGTTACGAACATAGAATCATAAAATTTAGCAAGGTCATGATTTAAAATCGTGAGCTTGAAAGCAATTGATTGTAAAAAGGCTTGAAAAAGCAATAAATGAACATAAATTGTGGGCAAGAATACATAGTGACCATGCAATCACAGAGACAATAAAACCTTTGTGACATGAAACCCTGGTAACTATGAAACCATAGTGTCTATGAAAAACACAGCGACCATGAAACTACTGTGAACATAAAACAATTCTGACGATAATTATATTAGTCGACATTGGATCCACTTTGGCTGCGTTTGATAGAGCTCCTGACCCACGCTCTACCTAGCCATGTTGTCCTCTCCGATGCCATGTATTGATGTATTTGCTTCACCCGAAAAATCCAACATGGCGGTGACTGAGGGCAATCACGACCCCAAGGTCCGAAAAATGTCCATAACTTTTTAATGACTGTGCGACCTTGAGCTGAGCATGCGGGCATGTAACTAAAATGCTACTGATTCTAAAAAACTATTTTCGACCTGATTATTTGACCGGAAATCTTATTTATGACCGTCCAAGGAAATGTCCCACGATTTTGTACGTGGTCAATCTACCGGGGCTACGCTCTACAATGGTCCTCTGCTACCGATTGAGCCGCCAAGGCACCTCGTATTACCATAGTCCTACGTTACCTATTGAGCCATCAAGGCACCCCATATTACCATGGTCCACCACTATCCCAACTAAGCTATAAAGGCACCTTGTATTACCATGGTTCACCACGCTACCAATTGAGCCACCAAGGCCCCTCGTATTAGCATGGTCTACTTTGCTAGCAATTGTGACTTCAAGACTTCTCGTAATATCATGGTCCAACAGGCTATTGATTCAGTCACCAAGGCACCTCGTATTACCATGGCTTACCACGCTACCGATTGAGCCACTAAGACACCTTGTATTACCGTGGTCCACCACGCTACTGATTCAGCCACCCCGTACTACTATTATTATTATTAATAATAATAGCGTACATATAAAGCACATTATTATATATATATCTCTATGTGTTGACAATTATGAACTTCATATCATAATAATGCTGGGAAAATTTCATGCTCCGAAATGAAGAATGAAAAGGTGAGTTTTAAGATTTTCTTTTAAAAGTTGTTTGTGACTGGTTTTCCCTGGGTGAAAGAGGGAGATCGATCCACAGCCGAGGTCCACAAACGCTGAAAGCATTGCCACCAGCTGCAAGGCACCGGTGTGTAGATGGTACAGGTAGAATCATAACATAAGTGGCAGACTGCAGAACTCCCGTAGGTGCACAGCGAGCGACTAGTTCTTGTAGATATGGTGGGCATGTGTCACTGAATGGACAATGAAGAGGACTGTGAAAATGATATGCGACTTGACTGACAGCTAATGGAGGTCTTTCAGGACAGCATTGTTTTGTGAAAGCTGTAGTTTATTCGGAAGATAGAAGGTGAATAGAGGATAACTCCCACTGAACGACTGATAGGGTTGGAGCTATATGGTCCAGCGCTCTACCGATTGAGTCAAGGGACCTCGTATTATCATGCTCCACCACACTAAAGATTAAGCCACCAAGAACCCTTGTTTTACCATGGTCTACCGTGCTATACCGATTGTACCACCACCACTCCGGAAAATGAAACATTCCCGGATGTCTTACAGCCACCACTAACAACATCAACCCCATTACAACATCTAACAAAGACAGTAAGACATAGATCAAGCACGAGTGAATATGATAGCATACGAACGGACTCAGATGAAGATAGAATAAAACAGACAAAAAGTTTAAAATTAAAGTTAACTAACATCGCTGACAAACGAAAAGATCTAGAAGCGAATCACAGCACTAAGGATACAGAAACCCTCTCGAATATGATTAACACACAACAGAATAACAAACCAGCAAATACTGCAGAGAACCCAGCAGGACCGTCAGTAAATGACATAGAAGATGAAATCAATAATATGTCTCTAGATGAACAAATAAACACACCCACGCCAGAAATGGACAAGGACCAAAGCACGCTCATAACAGCTATAATAATAAAAACATTTCAGATAATGCAGTCCACCAAACAAATGGTTGAAGACAATTAGATACAAGAGAGTGAGTAAACGCTTAGGATTCGTCAGTATGACACAAGCCCTCTAACAGGCAACACGCAGGCCGGAAGCGCAGCGATAACAAACTGGATCCTATCGGAATCCGGAAAAGACATCCTTTCCGGATCACCCTCTTCCGGGATGTATAAGAGATTGCATCAACAAAACCCTCAGAGTTTCACATCACCAGACCGTTATAGATGAATGTATGCTAAATGAATCAACACCACGAGAACAAAGAAGAGTAAATGCAGTAGGTGGCACCAGGGACTTGGACCTATCCATAAAAGAGAAACAGTTTGAAGCAGAACGGGAAATCTTCAAGATACTTACCAAATATTATGGAGAATTAAGCATCACATTACTCCAGGAACTAGAATCTCTCCAACAAAAACTGGATGACAGAACAACGAACTTTTCGCTAACTGTTAGATGCCGCATTATTTTGGAAACTGAAAAGACAACGTGGGAGTTGCGCAACAAAAGAACAGCCAAAAATGAGTGGCAAAAGAAGAAGAAGTAAAAAGAAGACAACCGAAACCAGAACCCGGAAAATACAAACCAACCCTCTACCTACACCCTAACAGACGAAAGAATTAGCCCAGAACAACTCGCCCTATTAGAAAAAGGCTTGAAAGTCATCCCCACGCCCACTACATGGCATTACAATATATGGATCGACAAAATAAAATTTGTGGAAAAACTAAAAACCAGAACATTAACTATGGACGCACCACGTCAAAACAACCTAAACCAACTACGCCGAATGTATAACAACATCACAAGAAGATGGTCCAAATCATGGTCACCTCCCTTATCAGCAATACCCGCACCCAAACAACCCCTTACCCTGGACGTGGGGAGGTATCTGGAGAGCATCAAACTGAAAAACGTAAGATCCAATCTCCCAAGGAAAGAGAGGGACAGCATCGAACACCTCCGGAAAAATATGTAATTAAACCGGCAGTCATCTGGGACAAGCAATGTTACATAGCTGAAGCAGAATGACAACTAGAACAACCCAGTTATGAGAAACTAAACACAGACACACTACATCAAGTTTGCGACAAAATCTACAAGATGCTATATATATGAAATGACAAATATAAAATGCAATGTATGATCCAACAAGAACCGAGACAAGCGGAATTCTACCTACTGCCAAAAATACACAAGAACATAAAAAAGGCACCAGGCAGACCAATAATGTCAGGCAACAGACACCCGACAGAGTGGGTATGAGCCTACATAGATTACAATCTGCAACCCCTGATGTGTGGCCTACCCACCTTCCTGAAGGACACAAACCACGTGATAAAAGACCTAAAAACACTAACAACAGAGAGCCTCAGCCAGATACTATCGTTGGACGTTAGCAGCCTATACACCAACATAAAAGAAGGAGTAGGAAGCATAATCCAGGTCAACGCTCTTTTCGACCCTCACACAAATTATGAATACGTAGCCAAACTAGCACAATAAGTATTAGAAAATAATATCTTCAAATTCAGCAACCAGTTCTACCTCCAAGTAGAAGGCACAGCTAAGGGGACACGAACGGCCCCACCATACACAAATATCTACATGTACACAATAGAAAGACATCATATACTTGAAAAGATTCATAGACGATTTCATCTGCATATATTCAAACTCCAACGGTTGCATGGCTCCTCACATACGCGATCAGGCGAACCCAAAATACAGTTCACGGCTGAATCGGAAAACTGCTTAGACACGCACATTACACTTATAGATGGACAAATCACCATAACCCCATACATCAAACCAACAGATAAACGCTTATATATCAGAGTGGAAAGCTGCCATTCGGAATACCAGAAGCTTGGCATTGCTTATAGCCAATAACTCAGACTCAAAAGAATATGCACCAATCATGATGACTTCTTGGAACATTTAAATAAACTCAAGGAGGACCTATTAAAACGGGGATATAAAGAAGACCATACCCAGTCACAGATCGAAAAGGTTATAGATCTACTCTCTGAAACTAAAAACCCCCAACCGGAGACAACTGCGGCCCCGGACACCAATCCGGAAACAATATACTTTGTAACGCCATATCATCCAGGAATAAGAATCAACAAAACAAAAAGGCAAAAACTTAAGAAACATAATAGCCAAAGCGAATATAGTCATAAAAACCATACACAGCTAAACCATTGGAATACATCACACTTAAACAACCGGACATTACTGAATCCGGAGAGTACTAGCCACTAAATCAAACATAAAAACAATCGGATACAGAATGATAAGAAGCTGCCACCAAACACACAACCAATTTCAGATCATATGTGATGAATGTAACAACCCGGAAATAATAAAATCGCTATGCAACCCACATGAACTAATAACCAAGCTGAGATCATCACCACATCGATTCCAACATGAACACTGCCCTGACATATTAAACTTCAGCATCAGACCAGTATGGAGCCTTAACCAACTACAAATATCATGTACAGAATGCAACTGCCACGTCACTACCATTATAGAATGCATGCCGGAAACCGTGGAATAGGGAATCAACACCTCAGTACGAATACATAAGAAAATCCTAGGACACGCTGGTGAAACACCCACGTCCACCCATTGTAGTCTGTGTACTTCAGAATACTCTCGAAATATAACCACGACTTCCGGAACGACATATAAAGGTATACCACCTACATGCAAATCAAACAATGTTATTTATGCCCTACAATGCTCACATTGCCGGAAAATATACATAGGACATCACAAAATCTCTGCACACGGCTATTACAACACAAAAGGGATATACTGCACAGAAGTACACTTCAGGATCGAACCATTTCAATTCACTCACAGAAACCCCGAAGTGTTTTTTCAGCATCCTAATTGAAATACCGGATAAATTTCAACGACTAGTTGCAGAAACATCATGGATAAACATTCTACAAACAACTTCAACTAAACATGGATATAATATAAATGTGAAAGCCATTACGAACTACTCAAGATAAGCAATATTAGCAGCAAACACTTCATGCACAGCAAAATGTGCACACCAAAAAACATTATTTAAAATACAGTAACACATATACGGGATAACAGATTACCGGATAGCAGCATAAGGACAACCACCCACGCTACAACATATACATCCACATTATACAGCTTTGTGTACACACTGAATCCCCACCCCCCTCCTTCAATGACAAGCCAGTGACAAGCCAGTGACACGCCAGTCTACACACCTACCGGCGACCATGCTCTCAACCAATGAACACCCAGACATGCGACACCAACCCTCCGTATATAATGCACACTTTGCCCACAGACACCAGTCGCTCCGCTACATCCAAGCAGCTTCTCCGCCTCCCCCAAAAGCTCTCCACGAAAGAAAAATACTCCTATACCTACTGCTGTAGAACATAAATCCAGCCCAGACAACTCTAGATGAACACCGCGCAGCACCCCAGCCAGACTGATCCAGCTCAGCGACCTCACACCATCCACAATAACAACCGCACCAGCCAGTGACCACAAAACGGCAGAAGATACCACACAGGTAGTCACGGACAACATCAAATGTATACAACTCCAAACGATTGGCAAAGATTTAGACCTAATTGCATCATCCCTTTCAGAGGGAATAACAATCAACAGTGGAGTGACAGAATATGTGAGCATCAACTACCCTCAGACAAGCGCCATTACACTGGCCCAGTCACCTGGAAAAAACATCAGTCCCTAATACACTGGGCAAAACACTCCCTCCAGGCACCTTAGGAAAAAGAAAAAGACAAGTATTCAGCAGACGATGTCATCAAGATGGTAGGAATCGAAAAATACTACACAAACACCGGATACGGCAACCTAGGGAATTTGTGATGTGTCTCCCCCGCCCCAGCCACTGTGATCGCCTACACTTAACATTTCTACAAATTACCCCAGATCCAGTATACTAACTCAACTCGGAACAGTTTCCCGGAATAGCAGACCTCAGTATCAAAGAGACATCGCCTGGACCATCTACCAACCTAAACAATAACTTTCTGATTTTTACTTTAACTTTAATATATCATGAACACTATCTCACCTAAAATTCTACCCCGGCAAGATGACCAGAATCTACCGGCAAAAACTCTAATTAATATCACCATTCACATTGTTATTAAATTTAATGAACACCATTTTAACCAATTCGCCCCGGGCAAGATGACCAGAATCTACCGGCTGAATTATATAACCAATTTTGGACACATGATTATAATGTTTTGAATGTACCATCATATTTGATCTATCAGCTAAATTTGTAATTATCCACTGTTGAAAAGACTCATCCCGCCCTACATAACTTTGCCTGTACTACAACCCTCCGCTTTCCGGGCAACTGACCTAGCTTATTTAATATCTGCCAGTTAATTCATAAACCAATTTAACATCTATTTTGTCATGGCCCACAGTGCTACCGGCACGAAAAGAAAACACCTAGTTGGACCTCTCTTTCTTCAGGGGTGTGACCCCGAGGATAACCGGCCTCATCCTAGCAAACCTACTGCCTGGCTGCCTGGCTGCACGCACCGGTGAGCACGCGTGGTAGTTTGCCCGTGTGCTGTCCGGTGCATGGGGGACAGGGGGCGTTTGCGTGGATGGGCCTGGCGACCCCTCGTGGTCGCCACCCCTCTTTATATAACCACATCTTTACGTTGGTGCTCCACCGGATGCAGCCTCCACGTCCATTTTATCACGGAATCAACCACCCACCCACGCCCTATTTTGTAGTTTTATATATAAACTACCGCCACCTTTATAACATTACCCAGACCTACTATCCGTTTTCTTCGACTACCTTTACCAACCCTCTTTCTAGCCACAGAAGACCTTCAAATTTATTATTGACTTAAACACTCCGGTGCATCTAACTTCCAACTAAAAACCTTCCAATCCGGACGAGTTACTCGTCCGGATAGCTGAATGAAAGGTACCACCCCCCCACCCCCCCACGCATCCCGAGTGAGCGACTTGCCTTCCAGAGCGCACGCCTTTCGGGGCCCGCATGGGGACCAAGTCCAGACTGTTTTCTGTGCAGGGTCGCCGCTCGGACGACGGGCGCCGTGTGCGAAAGAGACAGGTCACTTAAGCTCCTCATTACCCAACCCAGACCCCACCAACAGACAGTCATACGTTTAAGAACACACTGTTTTATGTTTTCCTTATCCCTTATTTACACTTTTATGTAAGTTCGGCCTGCAGGTTTTGGGACTCCGGTTCTGACACACTGCCTGTCTAAATTATAACAAGTAGTTTTCTAACCAGGACATAACCGGAGACGTGAGAAGCAACTGGCGTCGGGGGTTTCTTTATCTGAAACCTGCAACTATCACAGGGCTTCCGGATAGTGTGATAAATGCAAGGGTTCCTGTATGTAAACAAACCATTTATGTCTCACTCCTTTTGTTTTAACGGGCAGAACCTGTAATAAAGTTTTGACTTTAGATAGATAGTTCACTAGTAATAAACAGATAAACAAAACCAATTTAATTTATACCTAATCAGACCCTAGAATGAGCATTACACCCATTTCATCTTTAGATATCCAAAAGTCCTAATTAATACCAGCATTAACAAAGATATACTACAATTCGGCTGGATACGTCACTACTTTCATGCTAGAAAATCCTGAAAACTTCTATATTAAATATATATAATAAAAATATGAGACAGGCACCTCCAGCGGTTTCCGGACAGCTCTCTCTGGAGAGATGTCCGGCAACGGCCGGGGACATCCGCCAAAGCAAGTCACATTTTCACTCCAGTGATTACAACAAACATACACAGATGTTCGTTTTAACCAAACAAATTGCTTGTCTGTATTCCATTTTGTATTGTTCAAATGTTACCATGACTGTTACTACGGCTAGCCTGACTTGTTTAAAAGTTGATAAAAGGCTGACTGCCACCCCTATGTTACCATTCTGATGAAACTTGTATAAACGAAATGTTAATAAACTGGTGAACTATACGATGTCTTAATCATTGTTACATTTACCACGCTACAAACTGAGCCACCAAGACACCTCAAATTACTGAGCTCGGAATGATAAATAATAATATACTTACTGAGTCATTCTCGACAATATAAAACTCTTGATCGTTTGTGAGATGACTTAACTGGTTAAGAGTTGACCATAAAAACCCAACTTAGACCAAGTAAAATATAAAAAAGTATGCCTTGTCCACCATTTGACATAATCCTCGAGCTTGATGTACTTACTGACCCATCCTCTACAATGTAGGTAAAGCTCGCCGTCAGTTTGTTCTCCTGAGATATATTCCGCGTTGTAGAGGAAATGTTCATCTCGCGGCCAGGTGTGTACAACAGCCTGTGGCCAGTCACTGTCATCAAACGCCAGCTCATTAAAGTCAGGGCCTTCATGCGAGTCATAAGGTGAATAATCAATACTACATTTCCATTTGGGTCCTGTGACGAACCCATTTGAGAGCATGATGAGAATTCCGGGCTGGTCATGTTCAGAGAAACCTGGGTGATCGTTACTATGGCCAGAAACCCAGACAGACAGGAGCCGTGTGTTGTCCGGTACGCTGGCAACTGTCGTGAAGTCTGGATCAGGGATTTCAGTGATGAAGATATTATCATCAGCCCATACAGTACCGGTGTAATGAGCTCTGCCGTATAAGGTAACTGTAATCACAAAAAACAGGTCATAAGTAATATAATACCCACCCAGTAAACATACACCAATTGTATAGCATTTGTACAATGTTGTACCAACGTCGAATACAGGTATGTTTTAAAACATATAGTTTGCATATCTGCATGTCATAGATATGAGAATCTGATATCTTTAAAACTACGAGAAGTTAGCATATATAACAAAGTCATAGGGCCTAACTGTAATCACAAAAAACAGGTCAGGTATAGTCAACTGAAAAATTTAGCGGTTGATGGGTTCCCCAGAATGCAATAGTGCCCGAAGGTATTCCATATATATATACTATATGCATTTCATACTCTGCATTCATGCGCTGCATTAAGAGCTAGTTCCCAAATCATAGCAAGTCCATATACTTCAATGACATTTATGAGTCAATAATTCCACCAATGCTCTTAGCTATGCGTTGGGTTTGAAAGTGAACTGGTGTGGCACTGCAAGGACCGTGAAACAGCTGACCCTCACATATGTAATGACAGGAGGATTTTCCCAGCAAACATTGTACACTCATCCAATGCTGTTTTGATTTTGGGCCAGCATTGCAGACATTGACTTTCTCGCTGGAGTAGTATCCATATAATTATCTTGTGTACTGAAAGCCAACATGTGACCTGATCATGCGAAATTTGGACATGCCTGGCGGTTTAAAGGATATAATACCTTACTCCAAATAACAGTATTTTTGAAAACATATAGTTTGTACATTTGCCTGATACAGATATGATAATCTGATATAATTAAAACTGCAATAAATTTGCATATACCACACAAGCATAGGGTTTAAGCATCTGATCATCACCCTGTCACAAATACAGACCTTTTTTTATCTAATATAATTAATTCTGGAATGCAATAATATATTGTATTTTCATTAAAACGAATTAAATATTACTCCTTTCTCATGTAAAGCAAAAAAATAAAATGGAGAAAAAATGTTTCTCCCTATTTAGCAAGTGATTCTGATAACGCAGATTGTGAATTGTACTTCAGATCCAATTTTTTAAATACTATTCACACACGTAATTGATTATATAAACCCTGTCACCAACAAACCCATTATGACCTTGTCACCCCTACAAACCCATTATGACCTTGTCACACCTACAAACCCATTATGACCTTGTCACAGCTACAAACCCATTATGACCCTGTCATACATACAAACCCATTATGTCCCTGTCACACCAACAAACCCATTATGACCCAGTCACACCTACACACCCATTATGACCCTGTCACACCAACAAACCCATTATTATTCTGTCACACCAACAAACCCATTATGACCCTGTCACACCTACAAACCCATTATGACCCAGTCACACCTACAAACCCTTTATGACCCTGTCACACCTACAAGCCCATTATGACCTTGTCTCCCCTACAAACCCTTTATGATCCTGTCACACATACAAACCCATTACAATTGTGTATTATAAGTATGTGTACTCATAGTGTCCCCCTTACTACTGGCATAGTATTTTAGAGGGATCAGAACCGCATAGCCTACCTGTACATACATGTATTAAAAGTATGTGCACAGCATAAGAAAACACCAGGTATTATACTGTATGTATCTAAGTCATAGTATTATAGAGGGATCAGAACCACATAGCCAACCTCCAGATAGAGAAGGTGCATTATAAGTATGTGTACCCATAGTGCCCCTTTACTACTGGCATAGTATTATATAGGGACCAGAACTGCATAGACAACCTCTAGATACAGGGTGTGTATTACTAAAAGCTAAATATTACACCAGCTAAAATAAATTGATATACTCACTTGTCAAACACAGTTTCACACAAATGCACATCAGCAAAATGCAATGGAATGCGGCCATACTGTCACGTCTATTGTTTAGAAGTTCAACCAATAAGATTCAGCAATGTGAGGGTATACACGTCTGTGTAAAATAAGAACAAAATGACATACTAAAGATAGCATTGAATTACAGTGCAATACATCATGTATGGTACCAATCGTCAAGTGGTATGTCGAAGCCTGTGTCTGGAGGGCAGTGTCATCTCACTCATCTCATTATCCTCATGAGGTAATCCTGGCCCAATTTAGCCTGTATATGCACAAAAGTGGCCTCAAGCCCGATTCATTTCATTTTTCACTCACTCACTCACGCACACAGTCACTGAATTTTTACAAGAAGTTTTTAATGATTTTTTCAATGGAAAACTGAATAGATAACTGAATGAATGAATGAATGAATGAATGAATGAATGAATGAATGAATGAATGAATGAATGAATAAATGAATCAATCAATCAATCAATTAATCAATCAATCAATCAATCAATCAATCAATCAATCAATCAATCAATCAATCAATCAATCAATTAATCAATCAATCAATCAATCAATCAATCAATCAATTAATCAATCAAACAAACAATCAATCAATCAATCAATCAAGCAATTAATCAAGTAATCAATCAATCAATCAATCAGTCAATCAATAAATCGATCAATAATTTAAATATATTAGATATATTATAATTTGATTCAGTTTGATGATTTTCATTTGGAGTAGCGCAATGACGTAATCTATAATCGAAGACGTTGTGCCGTCATTCTCTAAATGTAATACAAATGTTTTGTATTTACTGGGCGATACAAATTCCTAACTTGAACTAAAATATAACGTGTTCGACACGCGAGGAAAATATAGGCTAGATCCAATTCGAGTAGCGTCAATTAAGCAGTATGTAAACAGTCCATGTGACTGCGTCCACTAAGACAGTAGTTACATTAGCTAATCAGTACTTCAGAAAATTAGTAAAAATATAAACATTGCCGTTGATAATAAAAAAATTGTAAAAATACAATCGTATTTTAATTTGTGAATAAAATAATACTTTGATATTGTTTTTTTTTGTGACCTCTTAATTAATCATTGACTGGTAAGAGAGGTCAGGTTAAACTGGCTTATCTTAACAGCAGTGCATAGCGTTATCACCTTGTTAACGCCTGCGTCTAATCCATCTGCCGCGTGCCCCATCCTAACACCACCCCCCCTGTGCAGGGTGACGCGACGAGGAGGTTCGCAGCGCCCTAACTAGTGTGACAGGGGTGTGCGTCGCTCACTAATGTTTGTGCCCCCCCCCCCCCCCACTGTGTGTACTGTATTACAATGTAATCCGCCACCAGGCGCCACTCCACACTTATTAACCCTTTAAGCGCTAAAATATTGTTATATGACCCATGGAGATCAAAGGGTTTTTTCAATTTAAAAACATCATAAATGTCTCAGTTAGCTCTTTCGGATTCATTTGAATATCTCTGTTATGGGTCTACAGCTAGTATAAATATTTGTACAGTGCAGAGATCGACTTACGTCGTCATAATCCGACGTCTACGTCAGATTATGAGTCTTTCCCGCATTGGTTAAGCTGCTACATCCTGTACATACTCACACTTAGTCAACTTCGTGTAACAGTATGCATAGCTATGATGCAATCATTGATCTGTCCGACCGGGACACCATCAAACAGGACAAGCCGCGCGCAGATGGATCGCGTAGCGGGTCGGCGTGTTACAATTGATTACTCATTTGTAATCCAGACGGTAATCCTGGTTGTAACACAGGCGGTCACGGCAGAATCTGCCAGAGGTCAGTAAGGTCATCATGATAGGCTGTCCGCTCAGAGTGACTGGCATCCGCGGGCCTGCCTCTCAAGGCCTGGGTGGTCTGTCGCTGGACCGGACAAAGGGGAGACCTGAGCATGTGTAAATGTATGATAAATCCATGTTCTGATTATGACGATGACTAATTCTATGTTGAATCAGTGTTGTGATTATGTTAATGTAAAGTTTATATAAAAATCAGACGTCGGGGAGTAGAGCTTTGCGCGCGCCTAACTTGTGAAGTAAGCTAGAAATCTATGCATTGTGTTTCTCTGTCATGTAAGACAGGGTAAACTGACTATTCGACTGTATGATTGATATTATGTGTTCTACACAGTGGAGATGAAAGAAATATGACGTTTGACCCAGAATCATGGAGTCTGTTTTCTACGAATCTGGAATCCATAGAGTTTTATAACCAGCTCTTCGCCATTCGCCTTGTCGTATTAGCGTCAGGACGACGTCAAGGGTTGACGTTTTATAAATGGCGAGTTTGCTTTCAGGATCTGTGTAGACAATTTAAAGCCTGAAAAGTTGACAATGTCTCAGCCAGACACTACAAAACGCAATGTGGCAGCAGACGCAGGCCACATGGAAAACACTGTACCGGCAGGCAAGCCATACACCACGGTCAAATCCGATACGTGCGGACAGACAGTACAGGCTGCTGAAGGTGCAACTACACAGGACAAGCCCAAGGTTATCAAGCTGCTACCCCGGACGCAATGGGCGCCAATGTCTCACAAGGGGAAGAAGAGGGTCTTGAAGATCTGTGAGGCATTAGCCGAGTTCCCAGAGCTCACCAGCGACGAGGAGGCGTTTGATGAGGAGATGGAGGCATGGATGGAGATGTGTTGAAATCTCCAGCATCGGCCAGATCTTGCCAAAACTGTGAGTAAACTGGTGACAGGGTCCAGAAAAACTTTGTTTTAAAAGGGTAAGCTGTCCTTTTTTAAGTATGGATCCTGCCCAGTTTAAAGAGTATACCGATGGCATGGCTGTCCTAGAGACAACCCGAACCCTCAGACGTCACCACGAACAATGTAAGCAGGCGTTGATACGTCAAACGACGTCATGTGAGGGAACCAGCCCGACGGGCGTCAGGGCCTGGTTCAAAGACATTGTGTTGGCTGGCGCCGAGGTAGGCGCCGAAAACCAGATCGAGATCGCTGCTAGGACTGCGGCTGGCTCATTGCGCTGGGAGCTGGAGCGCTATATCGCTGGCGTCCTGGCTACCAATGACCAAATTAACGTTCGTTTTAATGTGCCGTGGGCAGATGTGAAGGCGCATCTGTGGACCTCGTTCTTGAATGTGGACAAAAGCAGTGCCCTCCGCGACGAAGTGGAAAAGACCCGGCAAAGTGCCTATGAGCAGGAATCTAGCTTTAGCCGCCGGTTCCGGGAAGTCGCTGACGCCGCCTACCCGGGAGAAGGCAGGAACGAGAATCAGAATAGAATTCTGATCCACGCTTTTGCCAGGGGGCTGCGCAGCGACGAACTCGCAAGAAAAACTGGTGGAAGAGGGCAACCCTACCACGCTGGAAGAGGCCTTCACCACCCTGGCTGGCTACAGTGCCAGGAAGGACGCATATGCGAGGCTGAGTCGGCATGAGGAGCCAATGGAGGTCGCGCCGGTGAACCCCACGTCACCGCGCCCAGTAGTCGCACGGGTCGACCAGACTACTGCCACCCTACTGCAGAAACTCTTGCAGAGCCAGGAGCGGCTCCAGACGAAGGTAGCAAAGTTGGAGGCTCAGGCAAGGCCACCGCGGATCACTGCCGCTCCTGCGACTCGGCCAGCATTCCGGGAGAGAGGACCAGAACAACCCCTATGTACTGTGCAAGAGCTCAGGGCTGTTTGGACCCCAGACGGAAAACCTCGTTGCTTCTGGTCCAGGAGCATGGGCCACATGCTCTGCGAGTGCCGCCAAAACCGTGCGGGAAACGGACAGAAGTTGTAGGTGCGGTGTCAGGTCGACCAGTGGTCGATTTACAGGTTGGTGGCCTGTCCATTTGGGCATTGGTGGACACGGGAGCCTCCTGTACGCTCCTACGACTAGACATATTTCACACACTGGCGGATCGCGCTCATCGCCACAGGCTACTGGCTGACGCCCCAGCGTTGTGAGGCGTCTCCGGCGCATCTTTGGACATCAGAGGGTCGACCGAAATTAAAATCCAAGGAGTGGCAAAGCCAATCCGCGTTACGGTTTTGGGCAAAATGGTGCTGGGAGAAGATGCCTTACAGGA
This sequence comes from Flabesymbios commensalis, assembly GCA_964017125.1. Taxonomy (NCBI): domain Eukaryota; kingdom Metazoa; phylum Annelida; class Polychaeta; order Terebellida; family Flabelligeridae; genus Flabesymbios; species Flabesymbios commensalis. The sequence goes on from CAXHKU010000121.1 coordinate 30,546, forward strand.
TGGCCAAGGCATAATTGATTTCGGTCGAAATGTGTTGAAATGGCATCGAAGGGAGTGACCAATGCGACGCATTGAGCACGCCTTCAAGGCCAGCCTTGATCAGGTATTGCCAGAGACTGTGGATGAGCAGATCAACCAGTTAATTCAGAAAAACGCAGACCTATTTTCAGCAAAAGGTGAGCCAAATGGTTTTTGTTCGAATTCTCCCATACATATTAAAACCAACCACCCTCCCATAAGTCAGGCCGTTTATCGCACTCCACTGTCAAAACGTAAACTTGTAGAGGAGGCGATCGCTGATATGTTGACTGAAAATGTAGTCAGGCCGAGTGAGTCAGCCTGGGCGAGCCCGATCACGCTGGTCCCAAAACGTGATGGCTCTACGCGGTTTTGTGTGGATTACCGTAAGTTGAATTCAGTCACCATTCACGATCAGTATCCCCTACCCCAAATTCGATATATTTTTGACCAAGTGGGAGGCATTACTATTTTTTCCTCTTTGGACCTTAAGGCCGAATACTGGCAATTAGCCGTAGCAGAGGACTCGATTGGAAAAACAGCATATCGATGTCACTTAGGCCATTATGAATTTTTACGGATGCCATTCGGACTTACGAATGCACAAGCGGGTCTCATTAGCCGCATTGTCATGGTCTAACTAGATGACATAGTCATTTATAGCCGTAGCGAGGAGGAGCACGTACAGCATTTAGAGCTCGTATTTGCTCGCCTTCGTGAGGCTGGGTTACGTTTAAAACCAACAAAATGTTTCTTTGGCCTAGAAGAGATCAAACTGCTTGGTTATATAGTAAATCTGGATAGGATCCATACTGACCCAGAAAAAGTCAAGGCTATTGCCAAGCTAACCCCACCCCGCGATTTAAAGGGTGCGCGGTCATTCCTAGGGATGACAGGGTTTTACTGGCAATGTTTACCAGATTATGCGCAAATAGCGGAACCTTTCGAAGAATTGAAACGAAAATACGCGAAGCGTTTGAAAAATTAAAACAGTTATTAATTTCCTCCCATGTCATGACCGCCCCACGCACTGATAGGCCGTATAAACTGTATACGGATGCATGTGACTATGCCGTGGGAGCAATTTTAGTGCAAGTGGACGATAGCGGGACTGAAAGGGTTATTCAATATGTATCACACTCACTTTCAAGCGTCCAACGACGCTGGGCTACAATTGAGAAAGAGGCATATGCGGTAGTCTATGTCATATCAAAATTACGCCTCTATCTTTATGGTGCCGACTTCACAGTCTATACCGATCACAAGCCCCTCACTTCTTTATTCACGAAAAGAAATGCAGAACACAAAAATTCAGCGGTGGGCTGTATTACTATCTGAATATGGCGCTGCAATACAATACCGTAAGGGTAAAAATAATATGATATGTTATCCCGCATTCCCCCAGAGACAGGCATACATACTATCGATTGCAATGACTGGGTGGACCCCACAGCCATCCATGAGCAGGACACTGCTGATGTGTTGCCATTACTGTACGATGGCCTTGATCTCGAGGAGGTCAGCAAAGCCCAGCACAAAGAGTTTCCTGACATATTACAGTCGCTCACCGAGGACAGTGACGACTATACATTAATTAAAGGCCGATTATTCAGCATAGCACTACCCCCCCCCCCCAAATTCGGCCTGTTATCCACGTCTAGTATTAACTGCGACTTACCGGGAAAGAGTCATTAAAAGAGCCCATAAGGAAGTGGGACACATAACTACCGGCAAAACGCTTTCGCGTTTACGCGAGGCCTATGTTTGGCAAGGAATGCGCCGGGAGATAGACGACCTATTAGAACTGTGCCCAGTCTGCTGCGTTCACCAACGTCGATCATGTACCGATGGGTGAGATGCCTTTAGCGGCATATCCAATGCAGATAGTCGGGGCAGATTTGATAGGTCCGTTTGTCCCCTCTCATAATGGGAATAGATATGTATTGACATTGATTGACCATTGCACAGGGTGGGCAGAAGCGTTTCCCCTAAAAGACAAAACAAACGCGAGCGTCCGGCAGGCATGAGGGACCCACGTCGTACCACGTCACGGCGCACCGGAAGTCCTAATTACAGATAACGGACAGGAATTTAAAGCCACAGCCTGGCGCACATATTTGAAGCCACTGGGCGTGGAGAACACCGCACCACCATCCCCGTTCACCCTCAGAGTAATGGCCCAACCGAGCGTTTTAATCGCACGTTAAAAAAGTTGCTAGCCAAATCTGTGAATAATTACACCACTGATTGGGAAGATCCGCTTGGAGATTGTCTTGCAGCATACCGCGTGAGCGTCGGAGATGTTACCGGACACACACCTTTCCTTTTACTTTATGGACTTTGGGTTCGAACACTACTGACACGGTTATTATAGCCACGCACCGCCAATCATTTCGGTAACCGCCTGGATGACTTATCATCAGCTCTTCAGACGGCACGCCATGCCACAGCAGATAGTCGTAAGTACAATAGGCAACGATTAGCGAAACGCCCAGATGCGAAAGATATTCATGTTGGTGACACCGTCTTACTCAAAGCGGAAGAGCGAGTAACATTAACTAGTCGCTGGGATCCGCAGTGGGAGGTCGTGCGCGTGCGTGGTCCTGTCCTGTGGCTCCGCCAACAACTGAGCGATAAACTTCGCGTCGCTAATCGCGAAAAAGTAAAGTTAGTGGACCCCCACCTCAACTGGGATGAAATTACGCCACGCCCACGCCGTACTCAGCGTCGCCCCCTTGCAGTAATCGGTGGCGCTCCCATAATTAGACCGCAACAAAAACCCCGAACGGGCTGGCACGTGCCGGTCAGGAGCAGGGCGAACCTTCACAGATGCCGCCAACGGTCGATCCGTTACAGGGAGACTCACACGCGCCCCCAGCGGCAGACATCGACATACCTCTGTCGCCAGGCTCCCCAACCCCTTCCACCCACTCGAGAAACTCCGTGGGATCGGGGCCCTCCTCAGTAATTATGGATTCCCCACCACAGGACAACCCCTCTCCCTGCCGGTTGACATTAACTCGCCGAGAGGAAGGATGGGCAGTCAAACAGCCTACAAATTATCCACCCCCTAATTTGCCAGATAATGTACCCCCTCTGAAATTATGTCGCCGCAACCGCCGCTGGGCAATTGATGGCCGGGCTTCAATAAAACGCCCTGCGCCCGCGTTAGATACATGTTACATCGCACACCTAAACAACGCTTACTATTTTGCTCACCTTCGTCACCAGATTACCAGAAACGTTCAAAATGCGAGTTGCTAACATCCGTGTGTGTGTTTGCTGGTTAGCTGTTTGTCACGCGGCACAGATGCGCTTCATGTTGACGAACAACATCCCACACCTGCTGAGTGATGGACTGAATTACTCGTGCCTCGGATATACACGTGCGCCGCGGGACATACACAGTCTTAGTGGTCATAGACGCTCCCAGGAGAGAGCCTAGCATGGAGGAACGTCTTAATAAATTAAGACTGGTCATAGAGAAACTGGGAACCCATCAGAACTATTCGCGACGACTCTAAATGTTTGGGAGCAGCGCATCCGCGACATGGAGGCTACGATGACACCTGCCTCGCAGATGCTTCCCAACACACAAATTAAACGAGGTTTGTTCAATTTTGTGGGTGAGATTGGAGCTACATTGTTCGGCACAGCCACAGAGGACCAGGTGGCTCAGTTAAAACATCACATTACCAAAGCCCAAAGAACAAATAGACGTATTGTCTACGCCACCGTTGCTGTTGAACAATTCGCCAAGGAGCTGTAAGCTGAATTATTAACTTACCGCCGTGTATTAGATGGGTTCGTGGGCAGTTTAATTGCTCTGGAAGAGAGCACCCAGATTGATCGGATTTTGTCTGCCCTAGAGAGTGTAGATAATGTTTGGCTGCATGAATCCGATCGCTATCAGCGCCAACGCGCATCCCTAGAATTGGGCCAGCTAACAGAGGAGATATTGCCTCCTAAAGAGCTGATGCTGATTCTAGAGAATAGTCAGAACGTTGGTCTGTTTTCCCCGGGTCTCGCTTGGTATTATCAACATGCATCGTTAGTACCAGTGTGGGAAGAGACCCGACGTTTGGTGTTTACAGCCCAACTGCCTCTGATGGAGAAAATACGGTACGCTCGTTACCGTATCCATTCGTGGCCAGTTCCTGTTGATGGATCAGGCCACACCCTCCAGGTACAAACACCCAAGGATGTCACCGTTGATACGCAACGTGACGGAATATTTGTACCCCACAACTGCGCAGGCAAAGAGCCGGCCATCTGTCGTTCAGGTCCCATTTACGGCAGGGGTCGTCTTCTCTGCACCAGAGGTATACTGAATGGTGACGTCAATCAACGAGCCAGTTGTTTGTTTACCCCTGCTCGAGAGATAAGCCCTGAGGTGTATGCAGAGAAGTGGCGCCTGTCATGTATGCTATTAGTACCTACGGAGAGGGATATTCCATACATTGTCGTGGAAAACCGGAAATACGACAAAATATGGACATAGGCATATTTATATTAAGAGTGGCTGCTGACTGTCGAGTGCAGGGTCGAAATTGGACACTCCCAGGGGTGGCCCATCTGCTGGCTCAGTTAGCGATAACACCAGCTATTCTTACTCATCTGCCACTGAATATATCCACCCTTGTACCGCAAGAGCTCCTACAAACACGCCTCGAGCACCCGGGCTGGCAAGCATTACCACAAATTGAGGACATAACCCTTGAAAAACTAACTGCTCGGGTGCCCAGCTGGACATTGGATACGTACGGCCGTCGTTTCTCGTTCCGCTGGGCATTGCCGCTGTCTTTGTTGTTGGCGGTTGCTCTAGTCATTGGTTGTGCGTTCTTGCTATGATGGAAGTGTCCGGCAGCCCAATTGTGGAAACTTCGCCGTGGTCTCCTGAAGGAGGCAGTCAAACCTCCCACACCTACAACAGCTGGAGACCATTGGATCGCAATAACGCGACTCGAGAGGGCAGGTGATCAAGTGTAGTGCCTACAATCATGTAACGATGTGTAATGCGCATCTCAGTAATGTATCATTGTTGTGTATTTATGTTGTATATGATTGCATCACTGTTGTATACTAGTATAGAAGTAACTCATCACTATTGCACAAGTCGGTCGTATTGACTTACGTAAAAGTACTATCATTGTCGGACTCACCACCCAGGGGTGAGCGTACTTGTTGTTACATATGCTATGTTCATCACACTCACATCACATTAACTAAGGTTGTTTTTAGTATGTATATTTTTATCACTGTTAGCCGGAGTTAGAAAACATATTCCGTTTTCTAACTTTGGGGGATAGGCCTATGTAAAAGAATGCATAGCTATGATGCTGTCATTGATCTGTCTGACCGGGACACCATCGAACAGGACAAGCCGCGCTCGAATGGATCGCGTAGTGGGTCGACGTGTTACAATGGATTACTCATTTGTAATCCAGACGGTAATGCTGGTTGTAACACAGGCAGTCCCGGCAGAATCTGCCAGAGGTCAGTAAGGTCATCATGATAGGCTGTCCACTCAGAGTGACTGGCGTCCGCGGGCCTGGCTCTCAAGGCCTGGGTGGTCTGTCGCTGGACCGGATAAAGGGGAGGCTTGAGCATGTGTAAATGTATGGTAAATCCATGTTCAGATTATGACGATGACTAATTCTATGTTAAATCAGTGTGGTGATTATGTTAATGTAAAGTTTATATAAAAGGCAGACGTCGGGGAGAAGAGCGTTGTGCGCGCCTAACTTGTGAAGTAAGCTAGAAAGCTACGTATTGTGTTTCTCTGTCATGTTAGACAGGGTAAACTGACTATTCGACTGTATGATTGATATTATGTGTTCTACGACGTTTGACCCAGAATCATGGAGTCTGTTTTCTACGAATCTGGAATCCATAGAGTTTTATAACCAGCTCTTCGCCGTCCGCCTTGTCGTATTGGCGTCAGGACGACGTCAAGGGTTGACGTTTTATATTGTGATGATATGCGAACGGTGTTCATTTGAGTGTGATATAGGGAAATACAGCACTCGTCCAATGAATAAGGTGTGAGTTTTTAGGCGAACACCTTATTCAATGGACATGTCGCACAAAAAATGAACAACGTACACTTGTATTTTCTCACACTATCAGATGACAAATAACATAACTGCCATAGATTGCATTTTAACTGATACAGATATCCGTATCATAGTGAAAATCACTGCGCAGAGTATGAGAAGCTTATATATTGATTATCTATTTAATTCACACCGTGTTTTCTGGCTACACTATCCTTACTTACTAAAAACTCAGGTTTATTTTGTATTTTTCCCCTTCATTACTTCATTCTTCTTCTTTCTCATTTTTCATTATCTCTCTTTATTTTCTTGCTCCTTTCCCATCCTTCACCTTCCTGTATTTTTTGTCGTTCTTTTACTATTTATTAATTATTTTTTGCATTCCTTCTTCTCCTCTTTCCTTCTTTGTTTCCCGCTTCTTCATTTTTTAGTCCCTTTATTCATGCTTTCATTTCTTTGATCCTCCCTTCTATCCTTCCTTCCGTCCTTTCTTATCCTTTCTTTCTACATTTTGTTCTTTCCATCCTTATTTCATTCATTCATTCGTTCGTTCGTTCGTTCGTTCGTTCGCTCGTTCGCTCGTTCTTTCGTTCGTTCGTTCGTTTGTTCATTCATGCATTTATTCTTTCTTTATTTCATTCACTGCTTGATCATTATTCTTCATGGCCACTTAATATTTTTTTTGGCTTTTTCCTTCATTTCTTTCTTTTTGCTTTCACACTTATTATGCTTCTTCCTGTTATTCCTTCGTTCCCCATTCTCTTTTTTTTTCCTTCCTTCTTCCTGTCTGATTTCTTATTCTCGTTGTCATCTTTTCATTCATTCTCTTTCACTTGATATATTTTTTTCTTTTCTCAATCCTTCCTTTTTATTTTTTCTTTATTTTTTTTCTATTACCTCCTTTTTTCGTTTATTTTTTGTTTATTATTTTTATCCCTTCTTTTCGTTACTTTTTCTTCCCTTCTTTTAATTATTCCTTTCTTCTTTCCTTCCTTCCTTTTTCTTTTCCATTATTTCTTCCCCACTTCCATTCTTACCTCCTTCCTTTCTTTCTTCCTTTCTTCCTTCCATTCTGTCTTTCTTTTTTACTTTCTTCCTTCATCCTGTTCAATGCGCCACGGCCCTTATTTTCTGATCTGTATATTCACAGCAGTAATTTGACAGGTATGATGAATGGAGCTGTAATTACCCTGTCAACTTTTTCTCGCTCAGATGATCTTGCCATGTCTCGCTGAAATTGTTATTCTCGACGTCAGAATCTGACGCCTAAGGTCGACCCCTACGACAAAATCGCCGTATACCAATACCGTAGGTATTCACATGAAGCAGAGGGAGCGAAATAACACAGTTACAATTATTTCAAATTTGAGTGAGTGAGTGAGTGAGTGAGTGAGTGAGTGAGTGAGTGAGTGAGTGAGTGAGTGAGTGAGTGAGTGAGTGAGTGAGTGAGTGAGTGAGTGAGTGAGTGAGTGAGTGATATAATTTGCTATAATTTAATAATTGATATAAGGTAAAACGTATACATATATGGTAAAACGAGTATAGGCGTTCTTATAGAGCCTAAAGGTTCACATCGGTGTTGATATGGTTAAAGAATCCGGTGCAATAGCTGCATATCACGCACTATAAATAACAAATTATCCTGTATTAGAAAGATAGTTGACAAAGGGTTTCTAATACACATAATATTGCAAAGTATTTAGTGACACGCCCAAACTGACGTTAATGCAAAACTATGTAAACCCATGCACAATATCAGTAAGACCGAAGCGATAAATCGCATGATGCACACCCGTTTGCGGTTCTTTTTTTGATTTTATATAGGCCTACATGTATATCATTATCGCAAGCTACGCAAACCGTTCATGTTTTATGAGATACATATATAACTGGCAAAAATGAATATTATACTCGTCAGAATGGAAGCATATTCACGATCTTGGTGTCTATTGGAGCAATTTCGGACATAGTGCTGAGATCATTATATTACTTAAGACATTGCATTGTGTGTGAAGATTTTGTCATTTTTGCTGACGGTTACTTACAAAAAACAAATATCGAAAATTATAACATGTTTGACCTTGAGCAAATGATTGTCATTTTGAATTTTACGCACAATACAAACAATGAAAAAGTACTATAACTTTAGAACACGTTATGGGTAACTGTGTGTTGGATTGTGTTTAAGTATTGTGGTCATCACGTAATCTTATGCACGTTATTCCCCAGCGTCTAGTGATCTTATTACAGTGTATCAGTTGGGTGCATATGGTTAATTAAACCCTTTCACCGCCAGTGCCGCATATATTCGGGTTTTCATTTTTTATTGGCACAATGAGTACCACATTTTAAAAATGTTCAAGATAAAATCAGCAATATTTGAAAACAGTTGACCTCCATTTTGTCAAATCTGAATAATTTTCACTCAGTTGAAGTTGTGGATCGCGTCAGCGAGACACAACTTCAAGTGGGTGAAAACTAAGATTAAATAATTTGGCGGTTAAAGAGTTAAATTTGTATTGCTTTTGTCAGATCCGCATTCATTGGTTAAAAGAAATGTTCTCAAACATGTGTGAGGTTTGAAGACATTTTAATAATTAAACAATAAAACCATAAACTCACACTCTTACTTCCCAGCGCTGCCTTGGTTCTTGTGTTCTCTAGTTTTCTTCCAGACTATCCAGCTGCCTTGCTTGTTTCTGCTGCCAGGTATTATGCTTAACATGGTACTAAACTATCCAAGTGGACTCCATTAAGTGAATTTCAACAATAGCTATGTTGGAACCAGCTACAGTAGCTTTTCTGTCAAAGTGTACTGAGTATAATAAAGCCCAACGTGCGGCCGATGTAATTTTAATTGACCCAGCTCCGGTTCTACATTAGAACAGGTTTAACAACAGACGTTCTATACGAACGTCCTTGGTTTAACTAAATTTGCTTCTCCCGTTCGTCACCCCTGACTGAACAGCACCCGTAAATCACTGGGGTAACGCTGCGCATTCCAAAGCGTCAACATATTCAACAAAATCATCCAACCGATCAACTAACCGAATACCCTGCCTGATGTTGGCCCATCGTCCACGACGCCTACCCAACATCAAACCAACATCGGGTCAACGTCTTGTGTGTACTGGGTACCAACCATTGAATCAACAAATCAGAATACTAACCAACCGACCAACCAGCCTGCCAACCAACTATTGAAACAACCAACCTGACAACCAACTAACCAACAAACCTGCTGACCTGCCGACAAACCAACTAACTGATCTGCCAACCAACCAATCAACCAACCAACCAACCAACCAACCAAATAATTTGTCATTCTACCAACTAGCCAACTGACCAACCAACCAACTCACCTACTAACCAACAAACCTGGCAACCAAACAACTAGTCAAACAACCAATTGGCCAAATATACAACCAACAAATTGACTAACCAACCAACCAGCGAACCAACCAACCAACCAACCAACCAACCAACCAACCAACCAACCAGCCAACCAGCCAGCCAGCTAACCAACCAACCAACCAACCAACCAACCAACCGAAGAACCAACTAACCAGCCAACTGTTATACCTGTTATACAATAGATGTTGACAGTCTCTATGAAGGAAGGGGCATTTATAGCTACAATATATGTTGACAGTCTTTATACAAACATAGAAAATACCAATGGGTTAGAGGCTGTCAAACAAATATTTAATAAGAATCCAGACCCGAATAGGCCGGATAAAGAAATTCTAGAACTATTAAAAATTAATTTAGAAAACAATGATTTCGTGTTCAACAGCCAATGGTACATACAAACGTGGGGAACTTCGATGGGTAAGAAATTTGCACCAAATTATGCTAATTTGTTTTTGGCAGAGTGGGAGGAAAAAGCATTAGAAAAATGCGTCCTAAAACCCTCAGTGTACTGGAGGTTCCTAGATGATATTTTTATGATCTACAAAAGAAACAGATTTAAGGAGACAGGTATATTTGATACCAAAGTTTTTTTTAAACAATATAAAAGCTATGTTGGAACCAGCTAACGTAGCTTTTCTGTTAAAGTGTACTGAGTATGATAAAGCCCAACGTGCGGCCGATGTAATTTTAATTGACCCAGCTCCGGTTTTACATTAGAACAGGTTTAACAACAGACCGTCGCCTCGGAGCTAAAGGATCCTATCTGCCACTCTAACGAGTGTCAGATAGGATCCTTTAGTACGAGGCGACGAGACGTTCTATACGAACGTCCTTGGTTTAACTAAATTTGCTTCTCCCGTTCGTCACCCCTGACTGAACAGCACCCGTAAATCACTGGGGTAACGCTGCGCATTCCAAAGCGTCAACATATTCAACAAAATCATCCAACCGATCAACTAACCGAATACCCTGCCTGATGTTGGCCCATCGTCCACGACGCCTACCCAGCATCAAACCAACATCGGGTCAACGTCTTGTGTGTACTGGGTACCAACCATTGAATCAACAAATCAGAATACTAACCAACCGACCAACCAGCCTGCCAACCAACTATTGAAACAACCAACCTGACAACCAACTAACCAACCAACCTGCTGACCTGCCGACAAGCCAACTAACTGATCTGCCAACCAACCAATCAACCAACCAACCAACCAATCAATTTGTCATTCTACCAACTAGCCAACTGACCAACCAACCAACTCACCTACCATCCAACCAACCTGGCAACCAAACAACTAGCCAAACAATCAATTGGCCAAATATACAACCAACAAATTGACTAGCCAACCAACCAACCAACCACCCAACCAACCAACCAACCAACCAACCAACCAACCAACCAACCAGCCAGCCAACCAGCCAACCAAAGAACCAACTTACCAGCCAACTGTTATACCTGTTATACAATAGATGTTGACAGTCTTTTTCGAAGGAAGGGGCATTTATAGCTACAATAGATGACAGTCTTTATACAAACATAGATAATACCAATGGGTTAGAGGCTGTCAAACAAATATTTAATAAGAATCCAGACCCGAGTAGGCCGGATCAAGAAATTTTAGAACTATTAAAAATTAATTTAGTAAACAATGATTTTGAGTTCAACAGCCAATGGTACCTACAAACGTGGGGAACTTCGATGGGTAAGAAATTTGCACCAAATTATGCTAATTTGTTTTTGGCAGAGTGGGAGGAAAAAGCATTAGAAAAATGCGCCCTAAAACCCTCAGTGTACTGGAGGTTCCTAGATGATATTTTTATGATCTGAGAACACTCCAAGGAAGAATTTTACAAATTTGTGAAAATTTTGAATACCCATCACCCTACGATTACTGTGAAAGCAGAGTTGAGCTCGGAATCAATGCATTTTTTAGACACAGTGGTTTACAAAAGAAACAGATTTAAGGAGACAGGTACATTTGATACGAAAGTTTTTTTTAAACCAACATACTTTGGAACTGTTACACAAGAAATCACATCACCCAAACCATACTTTTAAGGGATTAATTAAGTCACAAATCTTTAGATATGTTAGAATATGTAATAACAAACAGGATGTAATGATAGCGTGTAGGAAACTATTTGCAGAACTAGTTAGGAGAGATTACTCGGAACGTTTTTTGCGAAAGATCAAAGATAAAACATTGTGTGAATTGAGGGGAAACCCGAACAATGGATCTTCTCAAAGATGCACTACTAGGAGCTGTAAATTATGTTCGACACAAGTAGTTGTAGAGAGTGGTAAGACCATGAGGGGCGTACTGGATGCCGGGAATCAAATTCAAATTCTCACCACACAAAATTGTGATTCAACTGACGGTATTTACTGTATAGTTTGTTAGAAATGCAATAAATTATATGTGGGAGAAACTGGGCTCTCCTTCAGAAAAAGGATAACCATACATCGTTCGGATGTACGGCTTAAGAAGGACACAGCAGTTGCCACACACTTGAATTCCGGGAGCTGCAGGGCGATCCATTTGAGAGTGTTGTATCTTGAAGTATTGAAGAATACAGGAGACATAACTCTAAAAAAGATTGGGCGACTTGAGGTGGAAAGGAAGTGGCAATTAGCCCTGAAAACGTATTCTCCATTCGGCTTAAATACGTTACCTTCCCCTAAGGATAGTGGCGTCACTCCCTTTGTTATTACCTACTCTGCAACTGCGATGGAAGCATCTAAATTAGTGAAGACATCCTTCAATAAACTTAAAGCGAAACGTCCAAACATCCTGTATAAACGGTGTGCAACAGCATTTAAAAGGGGACAAAATCTACGTGATCTCTTGGTGAGAAGTAGATTGGGGAAAGCCCCACTGGACAACCCAACGGTTACCGGATCCGACTCAAGTTAGGATCTGACTACACTAGTAAATGCATTAGATGAGGTATAATTTATATCAATTAGTATGATTGTTTTCCTTTTTATAAATCAGGCTATATACGTCTCCTCGGTCAGTGCACTAGGTTGGAAACATGGAAAGGCATGCCCTTGAAGGGGTGACGAAAGTCAGACCCTTTAGGTTATGATGAGAGTTCGGTTGACAGGTCGATACCGGGTTTTATGGGGAACCAGGTACTGGAACCCTCACCCGACCCTAGCCATGGACCCTAACTCTCACCCTGACCACAAAACCAACCAACCAACCAAAAAAACAACCAATCAATCAATCAATCAATCAATCAATCAATCAATCAATCAATCAACCAACCAACCAACCAACCAACCAACCAACCAACGAGACTGCCAACCAGCTATTCAAACAACCAATCAAACACTCAACCAACGATCGAATGTGCCAACAAACCAGCTAACCTACCTGCCAAACAACCAAGCAGCCAAGCAGCCAAGCAGCCAACCAACCAACCAACCAACCAACTAACCAACCAAACAACCGTCAGTAATAGAGATTGAGACAAAATTATTTTACTAAACCATATGTTTTGGGTATCAAGGAAAACAAAGAAAAACATATATCATACCTTCCATTGAAATAATTATCATGCCTAATATCCTTTATCAACACTTATTTATCCAATTTCGCAATACTAGTATAATGTTAATTACATAGCAGTCTAATATGACTCATGTAGTACACTTCACCTATCTACCTAGCAGACTTAAATGGGCCAAAAGGCTGTTTTGAAGAATAATTATGGAGTGGGGGGAGTTGCAGATAAAATTATATATATCACTGATTATTTAGTTATTGCAGGCATCAACACAGATATATCACTTATGGTAGTAGCATCTGTACACCCAGATCCAACCTAGCAAACATTATACACTGACCCAGCCTTGTTTCAATGTTGAACCACCAACTGTGACGCTGGCCCAAAATTAAGGCAACACTGGCTCGGCAATAGCCAATGGACAGTAATTTTTTGCCATAAGATCTGCATAAATATACAGCATGTGTGAATACATGCCAGGAGAGCATGTTGAAGGTGTGCAATGCGTAATTATTGTATCATAGTGCATATTTTGTATAATTTATTTATATTAGTTATATTCATTAACGTTTCAAATTTTAATGATGAAGGTGGGTATCTACGAAGTGTTTTTTATTAATTTCTTCCGTAGGTTTTCAAAGTGAGGACAAATAAAAATATAGTGAAATTTGTCACCAATGTCCACAACTCACATATTCTGAGGTTGCGGGGTATACCTTGCCTGCAACATGATTCAATTGGCAGGTTGTGTTCTCTACACAGAAACTTAGCCATGATACATCTCTCGTGATAGGACAAATTTACCGAATATATTTTTAGATTTAAAGTTGTTGTAAGCATCCTGTATTTTAAAAACTTGCTGCTGATATTTATTTTTGAAGTCCAATGTTGATAAAATTGATCTTTTATTCGTTTTTGCGATTTCTATTTGTTTTGCATGAGATGAGTCGGTTATCTCAGCCACCACAAAAACCACAACCTTCCAATGTATTTTTTCTTGGTTATAAGCCATGGGGACATATATATTATATTCCGTTTGTATAAATTAAATATTACCCAGCAAACACGACACGTTGAAACAATAATGTTTTGATGTTGGCCCAACGTCTGCGATGCTGGCCCAACATTACAACATCATCGTTTCAACGTGTCGTGTTTTCTGGGTAATTGCTATACAACATTTGACAGTTTGGCGTGTTTGCTGTGAAGGGTCACACGATGTATAATTAATATACACCTGACAGCATCCCCATGACGGCGATGTGGAAAAAATCAAAAGTGTGTTATTTATGCACACCCCCCCCCCCCTCAGTATTTTATGACTTTGTGGTTAGACACTTTGTGGCTACCCCCCTCTCGCTTCGAAGTTAACTATGTGTGACGGGTTTGCCACTGCTTGTGTTTAGGTAATGTTGTATAAGCGTGATATTATGCACGTTATTCCCCATCGTCTAGTGATCGTAGTACAGTGTATCAGTTGGAAGAATATGGTTTATTTAAATTTGTTTTGCTTTTGTCAGCTCTGCGTTCATTGGTTGAACAAACTGTTCTCAATCTGATCTGCATGATATTTGAACATCTTTTATTAATTAAAAAATATGTAAATAAACTCACACTTTTTATGGTACAGTATTTTTCAGACTCCCTGTCACTGCCTCGGTTGTTAGTGGTGTTCTGTGGTATTGTTCAGCCTCTTTAACTCTGTCTTGGTTGTTCCCACACCCGCTGTCACGTAATGACATGTGTGATCCTTAACTCAGTACTAAACTGCCAGCAACATCTGAGTGGACTCAGCCGTTAAGTAAACTGAAACAATATATAATAATTACTATGTTGGAAGCAACTACCGTAGCTCTTCTGTCAAAGTGTACAGTATGACAAAGCCCTGCGTGGGGCCGTTGCCATAGCAATTGAACCAGCACCGGTTCTACATTGGATCAGCTTTATCTAACGTTGGCTTCTCACGTTCGTCACCACAGACTGAGCAGCACTCTTAATCTACTGGAGAAGAACTGCGCATCCCACAGCGTCGACATACTCTACAAAAACACACAACTGATCAACCAACCGTTGAACCGACAAACTAGCCTGCCTGCCAACTGCCAACTAGCCTGCCTGCCAACCAACCAGAAAAAGGATAAACATACATCGTTCGGATGCACGGCTTAAAAAGGACACGGCAGTTGCCACACACTTTAATTCCGGGAGCTGCAGGGCCACTCATCTGAGAGTGTTGTATCTTGAAGTATTTAAGAATACAGGAGACATAACTCTAAATAAGATCGGGCGACTTGAAGTGGAAAGGAAGTGGCAATTAGCCCTGAAAACGTATTCTCCATTCGGCTTAAATACGGTACCTTCCCCTAAGGATAGTGGCGTCACCCCCTTTGTTATTACCTACTGCAACTGCGGTGGAGGCAGCTAAATTAGTGAATACTTCCTTCAATAAACTTAAAGCCAAACATCCAAACATCCTGTATAAACGGTACGTAACAGCATTTAAAGGGGGACAAAATCTACTTGTTCTCTTGGTGAGAAGTAGATTGGGGAAAGCCCCAATGGACAACCCAACGGTTACCGAAGCCGACTCAGGCTCTGACTACATTAGTAAATGCATTAGATGAGGTATAAATTATATCAATTAGTATGATTGTTTCCCTTTTTATAAATAAGGCTATACTTCTCCTCGGTCAGACCCTTTAGGGTATGATGAGAGTACGGTTGACAGGTTGATACCGGGTTTTATGGGGAACCAGGTACTGGAACCCTTACCCGACCCTAACCATGGACCTTAACTCTCACCCTGACCACAAAACCAACCAACTAACCAAACAACCAATCAGCCAGTACCAGAAATATATCCAGGAAACTGGGAATGATGCCCTACGATTAAAATTGAAAGAGGAAACCAATGAGAACCTAGTTAGTCTATAACTAAATAAAAGAGGTAAACACATTTTGATAAATTTCAGCAACGCAACTGATTTTTCAAGCAAGAAAAAACAAGAAGAACTAGGAATATCATTCTACCAAATAAAAACAGTAAGCAATCAGAATCCTGTGGAAAGCACAATGTTGAAATACCAGCTGACCACAGTACCGCTCACAAAGTAGACCGTCACTCCTTTTGTCACTCTTGAACGCCTAAAAATAAAATTAAAATAAAAACTGGGGCCTGCAATCAAACATAAATAATATGGCCAACATAAGAAGTGGTATTATGTTTAGTTCAGGTCAAAGAAGTATTTTTTCACACGCTGAAAAGGACTTCAGTATAGAGCAGAGAAGCAATAGTCATCAGGTGAAGGACCAGTAGTTCCCCCTGGTAACTGCAAAGCTCTATGCAGACCGCTAAACCTGGTTTTTTTAGGGCATTGCAGCCTTAGGAATCACACCAGTGATCCAAGAGAGTACAATTAATTACTAAAATTGCATTTCTGGATAGAGAAACCCTTACAATATTCCTTCTTTGGACACAATTTGGACATAAAAGGCTGATAAAAGAGTCTAGAATTGCTGTGAGAGCCACAGGTGAAGGACCATTGGTTCCCCCTGGTGATTACAGCAAATTTATTTACGCCATTTAGGCCTTTAATTAATCATATTTTCAGATTATTTTTATTCAAATTCTCCTAAGCTTTAGAACAATTCTCCCAACTCAAAAGCTGGACAGGTGAAAACAGTAGAACACCTTGAACCCCATTTCGACTTATTAAATGAAATTCAAAAATATTATAATGCAACACAGTGAAGTAAATCCAAAATGGAACACTCCACAAAATCAGTATGTTGTGTCATAATATTAGGGAAATCACATATAAACAATTTTATATGTTTTTCTGTTCATTATATGCACTTATTTAATTGTACAATTTTGCCTCTGTTTCAGGAGCTGTAGGCCTAAAGAGGTCACATCTTAACATCACAGAGAGACTGGAGGCACAAAAATAAGCAGTGTACACATGACCTAGTATGGTGGCCAGATTATGGAACAAATCTCTGTATTGGTAGGGTTCTGCTATTATGAAAGGGGATGCCTAAGAACTCACCCATAATCTTGTAGTAGGCCCTTCCAAGAGCATAACATACTGGACCTCATTCTAACAAACGAAGAAGGCATGGTAAATAATGTACTAGTGAAAGAACCCCTTGGGAAGAGCGATCATGCAGTACTCTCATTTATTTTCCAGTGTCACCACATTCAGGAGAGGGCTAAAAAAAACCAATACAACTTTAACAAGGGAAATTATGAATGCATGAGGGAGAAAATAAAATCAATTGAATGGGACGATATTCTAAAACATATGGACGTAGAACAGTCGTGGAGCGAAATAACAAGACAGATCCTTGAAGCAGAAGATAAATTTATACCGAAAAAACTGAAAGGAAGGGTATCAGAAAACCAATATGGATGAATGAGAATGGTATCACCAGGATAAGAAAGAAAAAAGAAGCATTCAGGCGATATTTTGACACAAAAGAGGGAAAAGACTATACGGCGTATACAAAAGCAAGAAACCAGGCCAAATGGGAGACTAGGAAAGCTCATCAGTCATTCGAGAAAAAAATTGCTAACGAAGCAAAGTTAAACCCCAAAGCTTTCTATAGATACGCAAACAGTTAACTCAAGGTGAAGTCTGGAATATCGGACCTAAAAAATGATAAAGGAGAAAAGATATCGGATGACGGTTTGAAAGCAGAAGCAATAAATAACTTCTTCTCTAGTGTATTTACCATTGAGGACACAACAAACATGCCAACTTTTGAAGATCGACCAGTGCTAAACACCCTAAATGAATTAAACTTCACACAGGCAGATGTGCAAAAAATCCTGCAAAACCTGAAACCTGACAAGGCCCAAGGTTTAGACGGAATACACCCGAGAGTACTGAAAGAACTAAACACAGAACTCGCTATACCCCTCTTTATCCTCTTCAGAAAAACACTGGAATATGAACAGATACCAACAGCTTGGAAGGAAGGCCAGATAATCCCCATTTTTAAGAAAGGCGACAAGAGCTCGGTATCAAACTACCTATTAGCCTAACATCTGTGATATCAAAAGTAATGGAAACTCTAGTAAGAAATAATATTATGGAACATCTAATAAATGAAAAACTGCTGGCAGATGCCCAACATGGCTTTGTGAGTGGCAGATCATGTGTCACACAGCTAATAGAAACAATAGAGGAATGAATACAAATGCTTGATAAAGGAAATTCTGTGGACGCTGTGTACTTGGATTTTCGTAAGGCTTTTGACACGGTGGCGCACGAAATGCTTTAAATGGATTAAAGGGATATGGAGTAAACGGTAAGGTTTTGTCATGGGTAAAAGCGTTTCTAACAGACAGAAGACAAAAAGTCTCAATCCGACTGGGCAACTGTGACAAGTGGTATCCCACAGGGAGTGTTCTAGGACCACTGCTATTCATAATTTTTATAAATGACCTGCCAGACTGTGTAAGAACAGCCATAAAAATATTTGCAGATGATGCAAAAATCTATAAGGAAACAAAGACTAAAGTGATATAAAACAACTACAAGATGACATAGATAGCTTAAAGAAGTGGTCAAGAGATTGACAGCTACTTTTTAACGCTAGCAAATGTAAATGTATGCATCTAGGCAAGAAAAACAATAAACATAATCACATAATATCAGAAGAAGGGCAGATAGAGTTAGAAGAAACTACGGAAGAAAAAGATCTAGGCATATGGGTGGACAATGAATTAGGTCTTAAAGACCATATAAATAAAGTAGTGAATAAAGCAAACTCAACTTTAGGCATAATAAGAAGATCGTACACATACCTGGACAGGCAGAATCTAGCCCTACTATATAAAGCACTGGTACGTCCACTATTAGAATATGGAAATCTGGTATGGTCTCCATATCTTAAAGGTGATATAGAAAAATTGGAAGCAGTGCAACACTGAGCAACAAGAATTATACCGGCGCTCAAAAAATGACCATATCAAGAAAGGCTGAAGTTACTAAAGTTGCCATCGCTCAGGTACAGGAGAGCAAGAGGGGACATGATTGAAACTTACAAGTATTTGCATGGTATAAACAAAGTATCAACTCATTTTCTTCCTTTGTCCGAAGACAGACGCACTAGAGGACATTCACTAAAGGTAAAAAAAGACAGAAACAACACAAATAGGAGGAGTATGTTCTACTCGCAACGTATTGTGGATGAATGGAATTCCCTGTCAGAGGAGGTAGTAATGTCACCAACACTAAACTTTTTTAAGAACAGACTGGACAAGTTTTGGTCAAACAGAATGTACTCAGAAACTGATATCCCATACACAACTTGTATATAAATATCTCAAAGAGAACGCCTAAACAGAAATAACTAATGGCGGGCCCAAAAGGGTCTCACACAATACCACCAAAAACAAGTAACAAAAACTGTAACATAGCATATATGAGTAAAAAATATTCTACTAAGAAGACTTAAAGGCTGATAGCCTACAAGAAGTTTACTATGATAATGATGATGTATTAAAGTAGAGCAGAGACTGATTGTTAGTCATTCTGATTGCCGGCCCCTCATTCACCATCAGTTTTTATTTTAAGTACCACTTGACGAAGGGCTAGTTAAGACCGAAACTGGTAGTGGTTTATAGAACATCTGGGTTTATGTTTTGTCTCATTTGAGGGGAGGAGACAGATTCTCACTAGTGAGACTCTGGCTGCTTCTCTGATTGGGACAAGGCTTGATTTGACCTTAGCTAATTGGCTGGCTTTCATTAAATTCATTATTTGCATTACTTTCATTGATATTTCAGCTGTATAACAGTGTTTAACAGCTCGTCAAGAGGCGAGTTTACTTGTGTTGTAGCCACGGTTTGGTCAACTCGGTTGATTCCCACTGATACAAGGGGTATCTAGTGTCGCATATCAACTGGGAGAGTTGCTCAGACCAAGAAATCATCCCTGCACTACATCAGGTTGTACGTATTTGTGCACTTACTTAGTTAGACCCATCCTAGAACTGCCTACTGGTTAGCCTTGCCACCACTAGATTTATATATCTAGCTGGAGGATTCCCGCTCGCCAGTAGCACAACTAGATTATTCCCCTAGCTCCACATAGCATGTAGGTGTGCGCTGTAAATAATAACACTTTTCTCATTTCTAGATGTTTCCAGAGGGGTGTTAAATTAGTGGCATTTTAATGCCACAGTAAAACGAAATAACTATAATTTAATTGTTATCTCGGATACTATTGAATTCTGGGGATGTCAAGATTTTTTTATTGCAAATTAGATAGCTCCGAACAATTCTCTCGGCTCTATCATTCAGACTAAATTAAATCACCTTTTTCTTAGAACCTTTTGCAAGTCAGGGTGACCTGAAAATTAAAATGGCTCCGCATGGGTCTTCTGGTCACTTTTTGGCATGTGCTAAAAAAGGTTGACGCGATGCTCAAGTGTCAACACCACCTTAGAAATTGGCGAAAGCAAGGTGGCTTACCTAAAAAACTGCAGAAAAGGGCTCTCCGCTACGAAGTAGTGTTGCCTCGCCCGGGCGAAATTTTAAGAGGAGAGCTGGCCAAAGCGGCTGACTTTTGGGCAACCGCTATTAAGACAATCGGACTCGGGAATCTGAACCACGAGTTCGATAGATTGGCAGCAGAAGTAGCACAGCTGCAGCGCCACCTAACTAGTGAGAAATTTCATAAGTGCCAGTCTCTGGCTACACACTGGTCTAAGTCAAGGACGTGGGGGAAAATTGAGAAGGGACAATTCAGTATGTCTTGGGTTTTTGCAACGAGGTTTTGATGGGGAGTAACAGTGGCGCATTTCTGATTGCATCGAATAGCGAGCAACCGGGTTCACCGCGTCCTCCTGTTACTGTCAAAATTTTAAATTCTAATAAGGTGGCCCCCCCTTGTAGACAAGTCACAGAGTGTAGGGAGTGATGGAAGGGAGGGAACAACTAATGAGGTTCCTCGACCAGGTCGTCCCCCTAGCCCGCTGGTTTATGATCCTGCACCCATAGTGACCTCAAATCCTTTTTCGGCCTTAGCAGGCTTAGCCAGCGAGGATGAGAAGGCCGCGACTAACGTGGTGACTTCGTTCAACAGGAAAAGAAGGGCCTCCAGGAGCCCGTCCCCTTCTGTTAGGAAAACTCCTAGGAGATCAAAGGAGGCAGAGGCCCCTGCGATTGCTATAGCTAATCTTGTTGCAGAGCAGGAAGTAGGGCGGTCGGAGACGGTGGAAACGGAGGAAACTTCAGTTCAACCGGCTCTCCTGACCGGGGAGAGGGGAGGGGGAGGAAGAACTTATTCCGGTCGTTTCGGTCTCGGAGGGTGCACGAGTAACATCGTTCACCGCCAAGTCGGGGTGATTGCCCCCTCCTCGCCGTTCTCCTGTGACCCTAGGAGACAAGCCGATGGAGGATCTGGGGGTAGGATTATCTTTCACATATGAGGTACCCCAATCAGTCCAGGATTTATTATCCACTGATCCGGAGAATACTAAAGGTAATGAATCCCCACTTGAAACATTCCACACCCCAACGCACACAACCCATTGTGCCTGTAGTCTCGAACAAGAGGAAACGGGAAATGGGTGATAGTAATGACCGCTCAATTAGGGGGAAGCTAATCCTTAGAGACGAGTCAGGAGAGGAAACGAGTTTGGAAGGGTCCTTGGAGATCCCGAGCTCAGCAGGGAGCCCAGCTCTGTCACCCATAGTGACAGAACGAGCACCTGAGGAGATCAGCAAAATTCCTAATTTGGACGGGTATAGAGATACCCTGGATGTATCAGGCTTCCTGCCTCTCGGAAAAACATCACCAGAGCAGAGTCCCGCAAATTATTACTCCCTCGGAGGCACAGACCTCTTAGATCCGCAGAATTCCTTTATTTCCAGGGCTAATGGAGACTGAAACATGTCGGGATTACCTAATGGAAGCGTCATTTTGGCACCATCTGATACCCTGGAGAATGTTAGTGAGAACGAGGCACCGAGCACTGCCCCAGTGTCCCCAGTGAGACTGGTCACTGAGGCTAGTGAGGGGGAACTTCTAGCTTGGGAGTGTTATCCATCAAGATGAACTACAGTTAGTAACCAAGACAGTTTACCGATTGTCACTAGCCCTCCCTCCTCGTCGGCTTCAGGCCTACTAAATTTATCAAAATATAAACTAAATTCAGGTTGTAAAAGTCTCTTGGCAAAAGGTATCAAATATATCCCGGTGCCGAGAGTGACCAAGAGGATTGAAGTAGAAGAGGCCTACTCAAACTTTGCGCGCTGATTGAAACTATCATTCTTTTTTCATTACAAAAAATCGGGAACTAGAGATCAGAAGTTCAGACCTAAGTCTAATTTCAATCCACCTGGCCTGATTAACCCAGTGTTGAAGCTGGAGCTGGACCATCTGGAGCGTAGCTTGGGGTCTCTAGAACACAAAAAAACTCCGGATAATTTAGAAAGAGAGGAACGTACAGCGATCAAACCTCTTAAACAGAATAAGGATATAATAATTAAACCAGCGGATAAGGGCGCGGCAATTGTAGTAATGGACAAAACGGATTATGTAGGTGAAGCCGAAAGGCAACTAGCAAACCAGGCTCACTACAAACGCTTAGGGGAACCAGTTTTCCCCAAGTCTATACCAAAAAATAAACGATTTTTTTTAAAGTTTGGCTAACCGCCGATTTATTGATGCAGGATAACTATCTTATTTGAAATGTCCGGAAGACCCTGCACCACATGGAATTTATTTATTACCAAAAAGACATAAAGATAGAAAAGTGTGGCCGGGAGACAGAAAAGTCCCACCGGGCAGACCAATAATAGCGGATTGCGGTAGTGAAAGTTATGCGTCAGCCGGATATATAGATCATTTTTTAGCACCGTTTGCAAAACAACATAAATCATATCTAAAGGATGATAATGACTTCATTAACAAAATTGCATGAATTAAAGCGAAAGAAGGGGCATTTATAGCCACAATAGATGTTGACAGTCTTTATACAAACATAGATAATACCAATGGGTTAGAGGCTGTCAAACAAATATTTAATAAGAATCCAGACCCGAAGAGGCCGGATAAAGAAATTTTAGAACTATTAAAAAATAATTTAGAAAACAATGATTTTGAGTTCAACAGCCAATGGTACCTACAAAGGTGGGGAGCTTCGATGGGTAAGAAATTTGCACCAAATTATGCTAATTTGTTTTTGGCAGAGTGGGAGGAAAAAGCATTAGAAAAATGCGTTCTAAAACCCTCAGTGTACTGGAGGTTCCTGGACGATTTTTTTATGATCTGGGAACACTCCAAGGAAGAATTTTACAAATTTGTGAAAATTTTGAATACCCATCACCCTTCGATTACTGTGAGGGCAGAGGCAGGTACATTTGATACAAAGTTTATTTTAAACCAACAGATACTTTGGAACTGTTACACAAGAAATCACGTCACCCAAACCATACTTTTAAGGGATTAATTAAGTCACAAATCCTTAGATATGTTAGAATATGTAATAACAAGCAAGATGTAATGATAGCGTGTAGGAAACTCTTTGCAGCACTAGTTAGGAGAGGTTACTCGGAACGTTTTTTGCGAAAGATCAAAGATAAAACATTCTGTGAATTGAGAAAAAACCCGAACAAGGGATCTTCTCAAAGATGCACTACTAGGAACTGTAAATTATGTTCGACCCAAGTAGTTGTAGAGAGTGGTAAGACCATGGGGGGGGGGCGTACTGGATGCCGGGAATCAATTTCAAATTCCTACCACACACAATTGTGATTCAACTAACGGTATTTACTGTATAGTTTGTTCGAAATGCAATAAATTTTATGTGGGAGAAACTGGGCTCTCCTTCAGAAAAAGGATAAATATACATCGTTCGGATGTACGGCTTAAGAAGGACACGGCAGTTGCCACACACTTTAATTCCCGGAGCTGCAGGGCGACCCATCTGAGAGTGTTGTATCTGAAGTATTGAAGAACACAGGAGACATAACTCTAAATAAGATTGGGCGACTTGAAGCGGAAAGGAAGTGGCAATTAGTCCTGAAAACGTATTCTCCGTTCGGCTTAAATACGGTACCTTCCCCTAAGGATAGTGGCGTCACCCCCTTTGTTATTACCTACTCTGCAACTGCGGTGGAGGCAGCTAAATTAGTGAAGACTTCCTTCGATAAACTTAAAGCGAAACATCCAAACATCCTGTATAAACGGTGCATAACAGCATTTAAAAGGGGACAAAATCTACGTGATCTCTTGGTGAGAAGTAGATTGGGGAAAGCCCCACTGGACAACTCAACGGTTACCGGATCTGTCTCAAGTCAGGATCTGACTACATTAGTAAATGCATTAGATGAGGTATAATTTATATCAATTAGTATGATTGTTTTCCTTTTTATAAATCAGGCTATACTTCTCCTCGGTCAGTGCACCAGGTTGGGAACATGGACAGGCATGCCCTTGAAGGGGTGACGAAAGTCAAACCCTTTAGGGTATGATGAGAGTACGGTTGACAGGTTGATACCGGGTTTTATGGGGAACCAGGTACTGGAACCCTTACCCGACCCTAGCCATGCACCCTAACTCTCACCCTGACCACAAAACCAACCAAACAACCAACCAATCAACCAACCAACCAACCAACCAACCAACCAACCAATCAACCAATCAACCAGTCAGGCAGCAGACACATCATATAAAATCCAAGTGTGAATCAGATGAAAAATAGGTGCCTTCTAAAGGTTAACCCTTATCCTGCTGATCGCAACTATTGTCGTTTTTAATCTGATTTATTAGTCGACCAAATCACTGTTATTGTGAATTAAATGAGTGGCTAAATATCGAGAATTTCAAATTGTTGTGCTCGAATTAAACAAATATGAGTAATTTTCAGCCACTTGAAGTTGTGGGTCGCGGTAGCGACGCATAACTTCAAGTGGCTGAAAAGTTGAAAAAGTTACCTTAGCGTGATAAGGGTTAAACATTTACCCGCTAGGTTCTCTAATTTAACTTTCACCGACTTGAAGTTGTACCTTGTTACCACGATCTACAACTGCAAGTGTGTAAAAATTACATGTACTAATAGTTGTCTAAATTCCGACCAAATATGTGCAATTCCTAATGTTTGAACATCAATTCAAGACACATTAATATTTAATATGATAAAAAATGTATAGAAAACGAATAAAGTGGAGCTTAGCATTTAAAGGGTTACCCAAACATCAACTATCATAGTCATAAACCTCGAGATGTAAATTCAAGGTCAATATAACGCCCTTATTTACACTCGCACCCAGCTCTCACACCCAGTATTTACACTCACATCAAACAATTACAGTCACACCCCGCATTTACACTCCCACCCAGCACTCACGCCCAGCATTTACACTCACACACCCAACATTTACACTCACACTCACCATTTACACTCGCACCCAGCACTCGCATTCAGAATTTACACTCACACACCCAGCATTTAAATTCACACACCCAGCATTTACATTCACACACTACATTTAATCTCACACACAGCTTTTACACTCACATCCAGAATTTCCACTCACACCCAGCATTTACACTCACATCCGGCATTCACACTCAAACCCAGTATTTACACTCACACCCATCATTTAGACTCAAACCCAGCATTTAAACTCACACCCAGCATTTACACTCTCACCCATAATTTACACTCACACCCAGCACTTACACTCTCACCAAGCACTTATACCCAGCATTTAAACTCACATACAGCATTTACAGTTACACCCTGCATTTACACTCGCACTCAGCATTTACACTCGCACCCAACACAGGCACTCATAATTTACACTCACACACCCAGCAGTTACATTCACACACATCATTTACACCCACATGCAGCACTTAAACTCACACCCAGCATTTACACTCACACCGAACATTTACAATCACACCCATCATTTACACTCACACCCAACATTTAAACTCACACCCAACATTTACACTTACACCCAGCATTTACACTTACACCCAGCATTTAGACTTACACTCAGCATTTACTCTCGCATACAACATTTACATTCACACACACCATTTACACTCGCACCCAGCATTTACACTCACATACAGCATTTACACTCGCACCCAGCATTTACACTCACACACATCACTTACACACACACTCAGCATTTACACTCATACTCAGCATTTACACACACACTCAGCATTTACACTCATACTCAGCATTTACACTCACATACAGTATTTACACTCACATCCAACATTTACACTCACATCAAGCATTTACACTCACATCCAGCATTTACACACATCATTTAAACTCACATCCAGCATTTACACTCACACCAAGCATTTACACTCACACCCTACATTTATACTCACACCAAGCATTTTACACTCACACCCTGCATTTACACTCGCATCCTCCATTTACACTCACACCCAACACTTACCCTCACACCCAGCATTCACCCTCGCACACAGCATTTACACTCACACACAGCATTTACACTCACACCGAGCATTTACACTCACAAAAAACTATAAAAAAATCAACAAAGTCATATTTTAATAAATTATGAAAACAGGACCGCAATATTGTACAAATCTAGACTTATGTATATAAAAATATATCTAAACCTGATAAAAATAACAATGCAGAATTACACTTCGAATAATGTTTTTTGCTACCATACAACAGTATAATGTTAACCCTATTTTTATGTGAATGCTGAATTAATCTATCTATCTACAATTGCACATTTTAGTAGTCATAACCTGATCTATGCAGGATATCAGTCTATTATCTATATATTTATAATCAAGTCAATCTGTTTGAAACGTCATCACTTTTATTTGTGTATATCTCCAATTCACCACACATTCACCAGCCTTTCGCATCATAGACACTTCGCATCATATATTCTATGCATAATATGTGCTACATTTAGGCAATGCAGTTGTAACTAAATGGCTTTTTAATACCCGTAGCACATTTAGAATACTGCATAATAAACGTCCACACATGGCATAGACTAACGATATGGATATTTATGATATATGGATAGATAGTCACAAAGAACATTGTTATCTATTTGTTACAATTGTGTTAAAAAGGTAATCAAGAGTGAACTTACCCCTTACAGCGCGGGGCTACACTTCAGTCGTAGGAATCTGACGTCTGTAGATGTCAGATTCTAACGATGATTTCAAATTTAAAAAAAAGCTTTGGTCTCCATGGTTTATACAAAAATAATTCAGCGCTTTAAGGCTTAATGCCATTTTAATATGCGTATCCAATTTAAAATATCACAATAACAGTAAATAGTAACAATACAAACGATTCTGGGACTCTAGGATTCTAGGAAAATTTCACAATATTTATTTGACCTGATAACAAATTGCTTCTTGTTCCAAAAATAAACCACAAAGCCACTGTAAAAAGTATTGTAAGTATTGTAATTTCTCCTAGAAACGCATAGACACCTAAGACATATTTGAAAATTGATATGCTTGTAGTGTAGACATAAACTCAAACATTCAGTACAGTACTTAAAAATACTAGATAGATCTTATGCCTAAGGCGACAGTTCTCTTCCATGTTTAAAGACATATTTCTGCTGGCTACAATTATGTTTCATAAACAAAAGCTTTTTGTTTATCAGATTTCCTAACACCCCACTGCACTAATTCATTCACATTATCCCTTAAAACGAATAAATATTTGTGCATAAACCATGGAGACCAAAAGGTTATTTTCAATTTGAAATCGTCATACATGTCTTAGGGGTTTTGTCAAGTTAAAAAAATCCGAAAAAAAACTCGGAAGTGGGTGGGTGGGTCAAGCCCCAAATCGGATTTTAATTTTTTTCTGGAAATGTTGTGTTTTTTGTGCTGGGGTGGATATATGTGATCTGACCAATCCGAGTTTTTCTCGGATTTTTGGATTTTTTTCAACTTGACAACACGCCTTAGTTAGCACTCTCCGCTTTATTTTTTTATTATTCTTTCAGTGCAGGGACCGACGTTATAGCCTACGCCAGACGTCAGATTCGGACGTCTATAGAGTCAGATTCGGACGTCTATAGACGTTATATTTGGACGTTTATAGACGTCATATCAGGACCTTTATAGACGTCAGATTCGGACGTTTATAGACGTGATATCCGGACGTCTATAGTCACTGAAAGGGTTAAAATGTCATCTGCTGTCGCAATTTAAATAAAAATATTTACCAATGTATAATATACTAATATCTCGAATAAAATCTCAGACCAAATCGTCGTTTTTGTAATTTATATTATGACGTCGTTATTGTAATTTATATTATGACGTCGTGGTTGTGATTTATAGCGTGAACGTCGTTATTGTGATTTATATTGTGAACGTCGTTATTGTGATGTATATTGTGAACGTGGTTATTGTGATGTATATTGTGGGCGTCGTTATTGTGATTTATATTATGAACGTCGTTACTGTGCAATATAACGTGAATGTCGTTTTTATGATTTATATTATAAACGTCGTTATTGTGATTTATATTATGAACGTCGATATTGTGATTTATATTATGAACGTCGTTATTGTGATTTATATTAAGAAGGTCGTCATTGCGATTTATATTATGAACGTCGTTATTGTACTATATAACGTGAATGTCGTTATTGTGATTTATATTATGACGTCGTTATTGTGATTTATAGCATGAACGTTGTTATTGTCATGTATATATAAATATATATATATATATATATATATATATATATATATATATATATATATTTATTGTGATTATACCGTTATGTAATCTATACATTTCATTTAAAACTTGAATTACAATTGCATCTGATACTTTTTTAGTTTATTGATATCAGACAAAAGCTAATCAGCCATTTTTAAATTAAAAGTTGTACTAGGATCAACTGTTTTCAGTTGTTTATAGCATGCAGCAGTGTACTACCTCTGGTAGTTGAAGGGTCGACTGTGTCATTTTCTAATGGGGGAGAAACAACCCTTTAAAAATAAATATAAGTTATGACGTGTATAAAAATTAAATGACATAAATGCAATCTGAGTCTAAGTGTGTAGTCACCTTTGTATTAAAAGGTCGTATCTGCCACTTTCTAAAGTGACAGATACGACCCTTTGATATCAAACTGATTACGTTCTTTTTATTCCACCCACGGTCCCCACACCCGTCCGTGTTTGACCGGATCCGCCTCAGGATCTAAGTCTGGGAATCTGACAGGAACAGCCGTGGAGTTATAATATGCCAAGCGATCCAGGAGAAATCTGACAATCTTTGGATTTGAATCCGACAAGTGCTCTCTCTCATTGGGGTCGTTCTCAATGTCAAAAAGCCACATGTTCTTCTCACTGTCCTGTAAAGTTGAATTCTCAAACTTACTGTTCTTTTCGCGCAGGTACCATTTCCCATCACCTGAAAAATATTTTATTCATTTTAATTCAATTACATTTTGCTGTGACAGAAACACGATAAACTGTCATGCAAGCAAAAACACATACTTGAAAGACATGACAGGACCTATTTTGTTTTGCAATACTTTTCGTCCTGATATATATATTTTTCAATGATTGTTGGCTTTCACTACGAGATGTATGGTGAGATCAGCACATCTCGCACCCGCTACTATAAGCTTGACTGCTACAGAGATGATCAGTTCGATTTGACAGATATTCGTACGAGAAAATGCATACTGCATCGTTGGGTATGGCGAGATTGGCTGCTCTCAGCACTCGTCACACCATCAAGCCCTCGGATAAAGGCTCGGATTGATGTGGTGACGTGGTTGAGATGAGGGTGTTTCGCATTCCCAACGATGCCGTATGCATACATTATGTCCACCAGAAAACTCCTGATCAAGTT